>PVKS010001011.1:130353-157604 GCA_004027875.1 Aplodontia rufa
CCGAGTAGTATTCCATTGTATATACGTACCAAAGTTTTTGTATCTACTTGTCAAATAAGGGGCATCTGGGTTGGTTCCATAATCTAGCTATAATAAATTGAGCTGCTATAAACACTGATGAAGACACATCTCTATAATATGCTGACTCTAACTCTTTTGGGAAAATACCCAGGAGTGAAAACCCACATTTCTTACCATGGCTTACAAAGTCCTTCATATCCAGCCCCTTTGTCCCCCTCCAACTTAATCACATATCACGAAGTTGGGTCTCGACACTCTCCCTAGGATCCAGTCAAATGAGAACACATGGAATTTCCCCAAATGCTTATACTCTTTTATGCCCAGAGACATTACACAGCCTATAAAGTTCTCTCTCCTCCCCTAAAACAGACAAGAAAGAGGTCTATTCATCCTGCAGGACAGGACAGGCTGAAGTCCTCAGGGGAAGCCTTTCCTGGTGACCTCTCAGTGCCCAGCACTCTAAGCCTGTCATGAGAACCCTGCATGCCCGCCAACATGCAGTTTAATGGTAGGCAGGTGACAATTCTAGTGTATGCTGAAAAGCACTCGGGGAGTTTTCTGTCTCTTCCTCCTCCTCTCAACACAGACAGCAAAAGAGCTGTCCCTTCTCTCTGATGGGGTCTCACTGTGCCAGCACTTGCTGGGGCCATCTTGATTCCAGGGAAGAGCAACCATCAGACTGGGAATGATAGTGGCCGTGATAGATCAGAGAGATGAAAGGACCCCAAGACCTTGATGAGATGTCTGAGGCACTGTGTGACTGCACCTGGGAGCTTGCCCTCCTCCTGACCTCCCAGTTCGATGGAATTGCTTTTCTCACTTAAATTGCCATCAGCTTGCGCTAGAGATGTCTGTCACTTGAAGCCAAAGCATCTCACTGCCTCACCTTCTCTGATCCCCGCATCTCGCAAAGCGCTGGCGCACAGGAGGCACTCTACCAATTTCTTACGGAATGATGAATAATGCAGCCCAGCAAGACTTTCTCTGCTGAAGCTGAATGATGTGCCAAGGTGAGTGCAGGCAACGTGGGGAGCGGCAAGAGAATTTGCCATCAGGGAAATGTATCTGCTGGGCTGAGCCAGGATCCAGGACATGCGTAGGACGGCAAGGTCATCCTTACGCTCTGTCCCTTATGTTCCTCTGCAAATCCATCCTTTTCCATGGTCCAGAGTGAACACTTAACCCAAAGAGCCAAAATGAAGGGATAATAAAGAGAAACACCCGGAGCGGTGCACCCTTGCTGCCACTAAATTGTGACAAGATGCATGACTTGGGGAGGTACTACCTCCATTTAGAGCACATAAAACAGGTTTAAAAACACTGTGTACGACAAGATTACATTTCAGTGTTTATATGCTAAAAAAGTCCAGGAGGAGATATGCAGACATTGCTTATCTCTTGGTGGCAAGGCTATTGCTTATGCTTTTTAGTGTTTAAATTTCTCAAACAAGCACACAAAATGTCTACCCTCTAAATAGTAAAAGCTATATCAATTTATTGGGAAATTAAATAAAGCAGAGGAGATCCCCACTAGATAAGGCATCCCTGTTAATACCGTTATTGGAAAAGACATCACACGGCGAGTGGAAACAACACTAGAAGTGCCTTCCTTTTAGGTCATGGAGCCTCACGGCTCTCTTGCAATCCTCGGTGAGGCAGGTACGCTGAGGGGATCTGGGCCCGGCCACCGGAGCCCCTGGACCGTAGTCTCTCGGGTCCAAAGGGTAGTGTGAAGGGATCATGTCACAGCTGTCTTGAAGGCTTTCCAGGGAGACCAAATTGGTCCGTGTTGGCTGCCTTCCTGGGATTTTCAAGTGCTCAGGAAGCCTGGTTTTAATACTAAACCAAGGATTCTCATTATTTTTCAATTCAACAACATGAACTGGGAGTTCATTCAAAGTTTCTTTTCCATTTGTGAGGGATTAATTTTGTAGGTTTAGGGCAGGATCCAGGAATCAGTACTGAGAATTTTGATGTCTGTTGTTAGAGGCTACACATGGATAAGACTGCTTTCAAAAGCGATCATTCTTTCTGAGTGAGGTGGTGCATGCCTATAATCCCACAGCTCAGGAGACTGAGGCAGGAGATCACAGGTTCAAAGCCAGCAGTAGCAATTTAGCAAGGCTCTGTATCAAAATAAAAAATAGAACGGGGCTGGGGATGTGGCTTTGTGGCTCAGTGGGTAAGTGCCTCTGAATTTAATCTCTGGTATTAAAAAAATGATTCTTGTTGGCTTGGTTACATTACAAAACAATATTTTCATCTGCATCGATGTCTTCCATCTTTTCTCTTATTGTCACCAAATGGCACAGACAGGAGTAGAGAATGCTTCTTGAAGAGGGTCTGGATCTCTCTTTGAAACAATCTCAGGCATTTAAGTCCAGCTTGAATGCCCTGCATTCTGTCTATGTAGTCCATTCCTCTGCACCTGTTCATTTATGGGCCCATAGCATATGAGCTAACGTTTGTGTGTGAGGCATTGTCCCTACCAAAGCCCTGTTTGACCTTGATGTCTCTGTGACCGAGGCCCCTCAGGCTCTGCCGGCTGATGGTCCAGTACACTGAGTGTCAAGGACTCTCCAGCACGGCTGAGGCATTGGACTTCAAGGACCAAGACCAGCGCTTGGCAGAAAGTGTTCAGTGGGAACAGTGCTCTGTGCTTGGGGACGGAGGGAGGACTCCTGGGCACAGTGCTGGTCCCCCCTTCCCCCGCTGTCACTCACACCTTCTTCCTCCCAGTGACCACTGACCACACCACTGGAAATTCACACTCCTTTTCCTTCCAACGGTACTGCTGCCTCTGTAAACTTCTCAGCCTGTGTTATGTCCCCCCAGGCAAGGACAAGGGTCTATGTATCTGCAGTTGCTAACATGGTGAGCCTTTGATAAAAGGTCACCTTTAAAACTCAACGAACCCTGAGCTCTGACTTCCATCAGGGGAGTTGGTACCTATCGATACATACGGTGCAAAAACCTGTCCTAAAAGTTCAGCGGACCTTCTGTTGTTGATAGCCCATTCTTAAAGAGACACTTGGAAACAGAATTCAATGTTGCGTGGTAATTGTGCTCACATCTAACACAATGTACACTGCTATTATATAATTGACCCAGGCGTCTGGTTAGTAACTTCAGTCCAAGAGACATGTTTAATTATAAATTCAGTCATTCACCCAATACCAGAGAACCACGATATCAAGCATTAGGATCTAATTAACCCAATAAAAGTTATAAAACACTTTCTTCTAAAAACAAATTCATTTGTTTCATAAAAATACTATTTAATTCTCATTAATATATTATTCTCTGTAAGCATAAATAAGAAAAAGAATCAGAGTACAATCAGGCTAAACTAATGGAACTGTTCAAGCTTTTATAATACTGATTTTCTGAATATACCCTGAGGACATTCATAGAAATTCAGTGCTAATTAATAGTTGTTTTTCTTTAATGAACATCTCAGTGATTTCAATTCAAATATTCATAATTATTTTTATAATTCAAAGGAGACGGCTGTGTTGTTGAGCGTATCCCCAGGCCTCATCAGGGGCAGACGTGGCTCCCGTGTTGGAGTTGGACGGCCTTGCTCCTAACAGAAACAGAGGCTGCAAAACAAAGAGGGTTTGCAGCTGAAAGCTGCTGGCTTCAATTATGCGCTCCCCTCAGCTGGAAGGAGAGACACCAAGAGTTTCCAACAGCTGGCAGGACAGGAGAGGATCTAGAAATCCCTTAGCTCCCAACAAGCCCCTCAGGCAAAGGTGACCATAGGAAGAGGATGGGAAACGCAGAATTCAGGACCCAAACCAGCAGAGGTCGTGTTAATGTAGCCTTTCTGGAAGCCTCCTGGAGAGGAGGGGGAAATGCCCCTTAGTGATCACAGTCGTGTGTCAACCAGGCTCTCCCGATGACAGTCGCCAACCTGTGAGAGAGCTTGAACAGCAGCTAACTGTGCTGATCTCTTGTCTAGGTACAAGCTGTCACTTTTTAAATGTGTACTTTCTGAACCGAATGTAAACAAAGCTGGTGACAGAAGTCACCAGGGATAAATGATACCTAAAGGACGTGATAAGTTAACCTCCAAGCAACAGATAAACTCTATCATGCACAGCCATTTGGAGAAGCTGAGATTAAAAGGAATGTAATAAATTTGTATATTGAAAAATAATTCAGTCAACATTGACCTGGTCAAGATGACATTAGCTAAATGAAAAATAGTCATAGAATGCACTTTTTGAATATACATAGAAGCTGCATGAGATGCATTCAGGGGCAGCAGAGGGCATTTTCTGAGTAATTCAGACATAAGTTCCACTGGACGTAAACCAGGTGAAAGTGAGCCGGGTTGAATTAGTCACCTTTTCTTACTGTAGCCACCATGTGTTTTGAGTTATTAGTGGTTAGAGATGGTTTTATTTAGAGTTGTGCGGACCAGCAGTACACTTTCTTTGCTCCCTTGGGAGTAAATCTACTCAAGCCCTACCTCGGATTGTCTGTCCGTTGGGTTAAGGAGGCAGTGGATAAAGATGAAGAGGCTGTTGTGAGGATTTTGAACAGTTGGCTCCCAATTGTATGTGACCCAGGTGAACGAGTGTGCGTCACCGCTGCCCTATCAAGAGGTGGGAGAGAGGACACCATGGAGTCGGTTGCCAAGCCACAGTCTCGGGAAGCTGGTGATGGGGCTGGACAGGGGAAGGGGTGCCAAAAGTAGAGCCTTGGGTAGGAGGATTAGTTCTCCATGGAAGATGAACTATAATTACCTGAGGACACCCGTCAGTGACCGCTAACCAGAACCAGAATTATTCTTGGAGGGAGAGAAGCCATGTCTGCATGTCTTCTGATTAATGAGGTTGATTTACCCACTGCTCCATGGACACTTACCCATTCACTCACTGAGAAGAGCCCACCACGTAAGAGATGTCACTGGCACTGGGATGAAGGAGACCAGAGTTGAGTCTGGCTAGCATGAGGCTTGAGAAATGCAGCCTTTTTATTTTTTGGACCAGGGATTGAACTCAGCAGCACTCATCCACATTCCCAGACATTTTTATTTTTATTTTTTTATTTTGAGACAGGGTCTTGCTAAGTTGCTGAGGGTCTTATTAAATTGCTGAGGCTGGCTTTGAACTTGCAATCCTCCTGTCTCAGCCTCCTAAGCTGCTAGGATTACTATATCTGGTGAGCAATGCAGTCTTATAGAGAAATAAATCTGCCCCTTCAAACAGGACCTGGGAAAGCTTATGAAAGAGGTCTGCACAAGCTGTGGTGAGTGCCCAGCGGAAAGGACAGGCGAAGCAGGGGAAGGCTTCTCTTGGGAACAAAAGAAGCTCCAGGTCTCGAGAAGTATTGGTGATGTCCAGGTATAGATTGGAGAAAACGTTCCAGGTGGAGGGAACTGCTACTGAGAAAGCCTAGTGGAGCAACCCTGAGCAAGAAGGCCTGGCAAGAAGGGAAAACTGGAAACGTGCAGGGGTGATGCACAATGGTCACGAGGGGCCTGATGCCAACGAGAAGAGCCCTGCAGTGGACTAAGGAGGAGGAGCCCTGTCCTGCTGGGTTGGGCAGCAGATGTCAGTCCCACGGCACAGAGAGGCTGGAGGTGAGCTGATTGGAAAGATCCCTGGCTTAGAACATCTTGCAGCCTTAGCAGTTGACACAGACTCACACATCCAGGGAAGGGGATGCATGCCCACGGAGCACACTGCGGAAGGGAGGATGCCAAGCCACCCGCAGCACACACCCACCTTGCTAGGAGTCCTGGGGAGGAGCCAGCACAAAGGAACAGCTACGTTAGTAGAAAGTCTCAACACAGGCAAGTCCGTGCCACTGGAGCTCAGGAGTGGCTGCCATGGAGAGAGAACAGTGACTGGAAGAGGCCGCAAAAGCAGGTCTGCTCTCTTTCTGGATGCTGGCTAGTGGGGTGCCACCCCTTGGTTAAAACCCAGCAAGCCGTGCTATATTAGAGGATGGCCCAAAAGAGAATTTGTGCAAAGGTTACAGAGAAAGGAATCCATCACTTATGTGCTAACTTCGTGACAGACACTGTCATGAATCCTACCATGCATTACCAGGAAAGGAGCTATCCCCATTTCACAGATGGGGAAACAGACACAAGAGCTAAGCCACTTGCCCAAGGCCGAGCGGCTAACAAGGGTGCGGTTAGATGAACCCACTCCTGGTCTCTACAGTTGGGGCCAACAGGCTCTGTGGTCCCCAACATTATTGAAACTAAAACTGACACCACATGGAATCTTATCAGCTTGAATCTCCACATTCACCATAGTAAAGCAGCCTCAAGTAAGAAAAAAGGGTAAAATGTAGCAGAGGCCCCCCTGAGTGACAGTTCCCAGCCCTGGCTGTGCGGTACAGTCACCTAAAAAGGGTTGAAAAACAGCACTCTCATGGTCCACACTGGGGCAGGGTCCAGGCACATGCCTTTTGGAAAGCACCCCAGGTGATTCTGAGGTGCACCTAGAATTAGAGCATGGTTCTAGATAGTATCCCAGGGAGAAGTTGCTAGAAGACACCAGAAACAATGAGGTTAGCACACCAAAACCCGCGAGGCCCATACATCTGGGTCCCAGAGCTGACATCTCCACTTCTAACAGTGGAGTCTAAAGGGCCCAAGGGTGGGCCACGTGCTCTCCAGGTCCGGAGGACGACTGGGCTAACACACACTCATGTACAGACAGTGAGCTCTGTTTTCTGCCTCCAGCAAGGATGTGCCTCATTGGTGGTCACAGACTGGGAGCAGACGACAGCCCACAGTGTATTTCTCTCCTGTTTCACTAGACTCACTTGATAAATGTAGGAGTTTCACATTTTCTCTTTCAAAAGGGCAAGTCATAGTGATGTTCCAACCCCTTAAGGGAGCTGTAGGGAGCAGGCAGCTTCCCTGATTGAGCCCAGGTAGGTTGATTTTTCTCTTGCAATACAATTGACATCTCCATTATGCAAATCTAGGCAAATGTTCAAAAGGATGCAAATACCATTGTCTTTTCAGGCCAATATCCTTCAATGCTTTAGACCCTGGCTTCAACAACAGCATTAATTTCCATCCAGACCCTGCATTTCCAGTGATTACCACAGCTGCTCCTTCTGCAGAGCAATGGAGCTTTATGAAAGGGCAAATAATCTGTCTTGAGGGGGGTTATTTATGGAAGACTCTTTGGGAAAAGGTTAAGCAATCAGCTTCCAAACACAGGTCTTGGGGTGCATGATTTCTTCTCAATAGAGCTCTTCCCTATGAATCTCACCACCAGAGGCTCTGCTTTCACAGCTGGGCTCTGGGGGACCCCTTGAGGGTTGGGTTTGTGTCTTCCCAGGGACTCAGGTAGCCTCTCAGCTTCCTCCACCCTTCCTTCTTGTTAATAACAGTAGCCTCACTATTTGATGCTAATTTGAGTCCTTCCTCCCTCCACCTACTGTAAACCTTAAGCAGTCACTTCCCTTGCCTGCCTTTCTGTTACTAACAGACCCTGCACCATAAGGCTGTTGGGACTTCAACTACCAGGTGCAATGCAAAATTCCTTGAGTGACACCTCCCCTGGCCCTCCAGGCTGGGTTAGAGGACTAGTGATGAGGGCTGGACTAGCTGGAGTGAGTAAGGATGGGGTTGGCTCCTACTCACAAACTCAGTCATCAAGATAAATCAGGTCCAAATGCAATATATTTTAAAAAATGGAAATAACTTTAAAATAGGATGGACAAAACCTCAAAATTTACATGGAAACAGGACAGAGATATGCCACATTGGAACTGAAGGCAAAAGGAAAAATCAGTGATGCTAATATTGAAAAATTGGGTATTTTGGAGCAGTGTGGAGAATCCTCCAAAAATTAGGGGTGGACCCACCATACGATCCAGCTACGCCTCTTCTGGGTATTTTCCCAGAGGAGTTAGAATCAGCACATTCCAGTGACACAGCAAAATCTATGTTCATAGTAGCTTAATTTAGAACAGCTAAATTATGGAACCAATTCAGATGCCCCTCACTGGATGAATGAATCCAAAAACTGTGGAATTATATACAATGGAATTCCACTTAGCAATTAGAAAAAACAATATTGCAGCCTTTGAAGGTAAATGGATGGCTATGGAAGAAATCATGCTGAGCAAAGTTAGCCAAACCCAGAGAGTCAAGAGTCAAATTGAGACAGTTTTAAGAGAGATAGTGAAATGGCTAGGTAGTCAGGACAGGACACAGGGCCCCGTCTAAGAGCTAGCTGGTAGAGAGTGATTGACAGGCCATATTCAGGGCCTCCATATGCAAATGACCATGAGGCTCACCTGTGGGAGCAACTGCTTTGTCCCTGAGGCAGGAAAACTAAGAAATGGGGGTGGACACAGATGGGAACTTGGAAAGAGTTGCTACCTGTCTTGTATTGATTTTAGCCAATGACTTTGGTACTAAGTTTCAATGCCTGCTTTTCATAGGGTTCAACCAATGCTGTAGATGCATCTCTCAATGCTGCTTTGCATGAATGTTAATTATGCTCACACACCAAATCAACATACCCCTGACCTGACCCCTGTTAGACGGTGTCCTGCTTCGAGGCTCTGATCTTTTTTCTAAATAAATCCTACTCCTTTTATTCCCCCTTCCGTGGTTGTCCGTGGATTTTATTCTTCAAATTCATGAGACAAGAGCCCAGAAGATTGGCGCCGAATTCCCGGCATGAATTTCCACCGCACCAAGAGCTGCAACACCCAGCTTTTAGCTGGGGAGCTGCTAACTCTATTTCGACTGCAGACACTTGCAGCCAGCCCAAATTCCCAGTTTTACCTGGGAATGGCTGCAAGTACTAGAAGCAGGATGTTTTGGCTGCTGGAATCTGTAGTCGGCCCAGACTCCATTCACCAGTGGGAGCAGAGAATCCAGCCTCATCTCAAGAACCCTGCATCAAAATGTTTTCACTCATTTGTGGAGGCTGGTACTAAACCCAGGCTTGGGTGAAAGATAATTAATCTCATGTATTAGACTTAGCAAAAGCGCAGCAACGCATAGTCTAGGGCAATCATAGATATGTAGAGGGGGAGTGGGGAGGAGAGAAGGAGGTAAGATAAGGAGGGATCTAGGGAGACAATCGACCTTGACGTTGTAGCTAGCATACTCTTTACCCCCCTGTGAATCCAGTAATGCTTATGCAATCATTTAATTCTGGAAAATTCACAACCTAAGCATTTATATCACGTGTAGGGGAAAAATATGGAAGAATCCAGAGACTGGGGTGTGGGCAATGTGGGGGTAATTCCTGTTTAAGAACGTATGCCTATCATATTGTTACTTTACATGCATTTATGATTTATAATAACAACTTAATAACACTTATAAAAGAAAAAATTGGCTATTTTGCTCTTTATGGATTTTCTGCATTAATTCTGATAATGTCTTTATTTAAAATTTTGCTCCTTCTGGGTTTTTATGCATTGATTCTGAGAATTTGAAATGCTATATTAAAATGCTCTTACTCTTGAAGACTGAGGTTTTTGGCTCCCAAAGGGAGCCCCTCCCCCTCCCCATTCAGCCCACCCAGTCTGGATTCTGTGGTGACCACCTTGTCATAGGGACGTCTCTGACTTTACCTCCCTTCTTGGTGTTGATCTTCCAGAGTATTCCACTGATAGATGCTGAAGGAACATGGCCTATAACACACTAGAGACAGAGGAGCCTTCAGAGGTGCCACCTATGGGGGACAGATGAAAATGTGCCCCAAAGTGTGGGCATGCTGAGGAGACAAGTGCCAACTCAAAATTAGGCCCTGCTGAACTTCCCATGCGGCCCACATCTGAGTCCACAGGCAGGAGGACAGCGTATTTTTAAATTCGACAGTGGCATCTTCGGCAGCCTAAATTTGTGCATTGGAGAAGGTGCATCCGATCAGAGGGGTGCCTCTCCAACGCTGTGTGATAACACCATACAGATTGCAGGAGCCCTGGAGATGGTCCTCTGGGAGTTCGCATGCATGGAGCACATTGTCAGAGCAGAGCCAACTCTGATGGGTCTGCAATTGCTGCTGTGCAGAGGGGACCCAGGGCAGGTGTGGGAAGGATGAAGGTGGTTCAGCAGCTGGAAAGGGGTGGGTGAGAGGTCAGCCAAGGTCCATTTCTCACTTTCAAGAGAGTGGACAGGATCAAAGCAGGACAGATGCAAGACAGACTCGCCAGAAAAGCGGACGACAGCCACAGGTCCGGATCTGAGAGGGGTCTGAGGGTGAAGACGATGTGGTCGAAGTCCTTTGGGAGACGGATCTTTGCTCCGGCACTGCCTTTTGGTAATGAGTGGTGTTTATTTTCTTCTCAGTAACCCATTGGGTATTTTAATGCAAATCTGGTCCTTAAAATTGTCAGAACACGTTCTGGAATCCAGTTGAACCAGAGCCCAGTGAAGGGCTAAGGTAGACCTTGCCCAAATCATACACAGAACAGTCAGCTCCGCCACCGCGTCTCTAAAGCAACCTCAGAGGACCCCAGACAAAACTGTGAAGCCACCTTCCCTCCCCGGGCCTTTTCTCCCTTCTCTGTTGAGCTTCACCTGTTAACAAGGGCACTTTCTCTCCTTCTGGGAGCCCACCAATAGGATCACATAGACACCTGAGTCCTCCAGACAGCATGTGCTTCTTCTAAAGGTTAAGCCGCCATTCCAAAGGAAAAAGATTGTGCAGGAAGCGTGCGTGGGAAGCAGCCAGACCGCACTGAAAAGTCATGGGACAGCTGCGACCAGCTCCCAGAGTCTGCCTGGTTCTCTTGCGTTATTACAGAACATCTCTCCCAAACAAGGGCCATTGCTTCTTCAGCGCATTCTGAAAATGGTTTAGAAATAGATGTGCATCTTATATGATGCTGTGCTATAGTATATTATTTTGTATGAATCATATTAATTCCATTTTGTACTAATTACACTGATCACATGTGTGTTCACCATGCTGATTTTAAATATATTCTTTAGACTGATATTTCTTATATTATGTGATAGTATGCTATGCTGCATTACATAGTTAAATAATTTACCATTTTCCCTGCACGGAATTAACCAGAAAAGTTTCTTAGCCTGCAATAAGGTTGGCAGCTGGAAAATGCTAGACCCTCCTTCCCTTGAAAACTCCTTCCCAGTTATTTTCATGGTGACCTATGCTCTTTAGTCTTTACCCATCTTTACTTTCTGAGGCCATCAAGGTTTTGAGTGCTCACTGTGATAAATATACCCAAGTGTGATGGTTTTATTCCTACCTGTGACGAGGGTAGTCATTTCAAATCTGTTTTTCAGATGTGCAGACTCAGTTGTAAGGGGCAACCTGCCTGGCATCAAACCGTTAGTGACTCTGGCATTTACCACCAAGTCCTGGCTTTGACTACTTGCATGCTCCTCTAAGGTGGTCTCTGTTCAGGATTGAAAATCCCAAACGAGCGTCTGGAGTGGTGACTGAGCAGTGGCTCAGAGGTTATGGAGCTTGCGCGGCATGCGTGAGTATGTGAATTCAAACCCCAGCACCACGTACACAAGGAAGTGTCTGAGCAACGAAAGCCACATGGAAAACTAAACAAAATTGATAGTTGAGTCTCCCTTTCTCTCTCTCACTCACTGTCCTTCATTTTAAAAAGAAAAAAAAAAAAGAAAAGAAAAAGAAAACAAACCAAAAAGCCAAAAGTAAGGGATTTACAAAGACCCCCAAAGTTCTCCAAACTGCAGGGGACTCCGAGCCAACCCTGTGACTGATGACCAGACCACCCCAGGCCTGCACGTCAGTGTCCACCACTTATCAAGGAATGCTGTCCTGGAGGTGAGAGGCCGGCTGTGGGGGCGTGGCTTGGGACCCAGGGAGCACGGGACGGTTCTGCTGGGGTACAGGTCAACATCTGCCTCCCACCCTTTTGGTCAGCTAGTAGTTTCTGAGGACTTAAGTGCCAAGCTCCAGACAGACTAAGGTGGATAAGATGACCTCCCCTGCCCCCGGGAGCTGCCATTTCAGATGAGAAGATGATTCAGGAGAGTGTATCATCCCAGCAAGTGGCACGGCGCAGCTGTGCGACCGAGGGAGCGTGGAGGAGAGGGACCACTTTCCACTGAACTGAGACTTTAGCGGGCAGAGAGGAAGAGGAGGGCAAGGCCAGGTATAGAGGAACCGTGTGCACAGTCACAGGAATTCCAAAGCCACCTGAGGGGACCTCTCCGTGGGGTTGTGCTAAGCCTGCTGAGCCTGCAACCTGAGCTTCCCATACAACCGGTCTGGGTGGAGCCGGGCACCAGGGCTGCCTGATAGCTGCATGGGCAATAGCTCAGGCAGAGGGCCCAGGACTAGAGATTGGGGAGGTCTTCAGGAAGAGGCCCACAGTGCACCGAGTGGCCAGTCAGCAGGGGACGCTTTTCCGCACCCTCAGTGCATCTCCCAGCAATCCCCTGAATAAGGAAGGAGTGAGGAACTGCACGACCCGGAGCTTGCCACAGCCTAGGGCGATGCTAGCAGCACTGTCTCAACGAGATTGCATGGTAGCCTGTCATCTATGGAGACCATCTGATCAAGAAAATGAGAGGGTGAAGATACGCCTGCTCAGAGGAAGCCCACCCATTACACATCTGAACAAAGAGGAAACGGAATTTAGAAGCCCCTGCAACTGATCTGCTGGCTGGGAAGATTCACCCTCTTAGAGAACGTGAGGTAACTTCTCTGCCAGCTTTGCTTCTGTGTTCTCGTTCTTATTGATTTGCAGAAGCTCTTTTTATATTAAAGACAACAGCTGTATGTTATATACATCACAAAATTTTTCTGTTCTACTGTAATTTGTCTTGTATTAAAAAACACATGATTTTAGCTATTTATCCATTTTGCTTACTGCTTTTGGGATTGGAAGCTTGCTTACAAAATCTTTTCCTAGTTTAAAAAAAAGCCCTATTTTCGCATCTCCTATATTATCTTTTGGTATGTTTAATGTTTTTTTCATGTTCAGTCCTCATATCTGTTTGAAAATGTGTGTTTCTAAAAGCTGTGAAGAGGGAAGCTGATGATGCTCTCCCTCTACGTATATCTACTTGTGCCAACTTCTTGTTTTTAACAGCCAAGCCCTTCAGGGTGATTTGGGCCCATTAGCAAAGACGGGTAAATTGCCCCTGACCTTTAAGGTGGGATGTAATACCCGTGTTTAGCCATGGTTTCCAGAACACAGCAGCTACGTGCTGTTTTGAACGATGCTAATGTCCTTCCTAACCCCTGGCATCTGCGGTTCAACTACTGTGCCGTGGTTTTCGTCTAGCAGGATTGTGAAACAATTATTTTGTGTGAGCATCCAGGAGCCCCTTGGCATTGGGGATGTTTTAAATTCAAACTCAAGAATGGAAAGGGGGCATAAATCTCCACTAACAAATCCTCAGGGATGTAATATTTACTTTCCCTTCTATTTCAGATCTATAAAAATAGTTGCCTCACAGTGACTTAATTGGAATAAATTTAGCCCTGACATTAGGCCTGTTTGTATCTGCTGCTCAGAATTTTTACCTTTAGCCTTCTGGAGATCTTAAAACCATTTCCTCTGACTAAATATTCAATTCAAATCTAATGACACGAGGAAAAAAAGTTAAAATGAGATGAACTTGCACAGAAGGAGTCAAAAATCAAATTCAGAATTTGCTGATTCCTTCTCCCCAAAAGAGGATCCTTCACAATGAGAAGTAGAAAGGAAACCGCTGGGGCCGGAGCAGTGGCTCGGCGGTTATAGCACTTGCGTGGCATGTGCGAGATGGGGGCTCGAACCCCAGTTTGTACACAACAAAGACTCAGAGCAACGAGAACCAGATGAAAAATTAAATGAAGTTGATTCTCTCTCTTTCTGAAGAAGAAGAAGAAGAAGAAGGGAGGAGGAAAAGGAGGAACAGGAGGAACAGGAGGAACAGGAGGAGGAGGAGAAGGAAACCCTGGGGGCAGATCGCTGCCTGCTTTCGAGCGGTGGCCTGTAGGACGGTGTCTGCAATTATCATGAGAAGTCCCTGTCCCTGTGGCAGAGTTCTGTTCCACTGCCAAAGAGTAGTGCACATGTCCGTGCACATTTGCACAGGCTGCCACACTGCCAGTGGGTGCAGGTACAGATGTGCAGCACTGCAGCAGGGGGCCCTGGACCATGAGGACAGTGACGAGGGTGCTCCCTTTTGTGGCCACCAAACTCCCCATTGCTCCTGGTGTACATTCCTTCTGCTTATAAAGATCTCCCTGGAGACCAGGATCAGAATCTCCTGCTGGACACTGTGAGAAGGGCGCTAATGCATGCCTCTGCCCAGTATTTACTGAGCACCTACTGTGCGCCAGGTACTATGAAAGCTCTGGAAACAGGTGCTTGAGGGAACAAGTGCCTTGGGTGTGGCCAGTCACAGGGGAACAGAGGAGATCCCTGGGGGGCTGCCTGGAGGACAGCCCTGCAGCAGGCTGGCCCTCCTGCCCTCCTGGTGAGCAGCTGGGACCCAGTCAGATCTCAGCTGCATGAGTGCAGCATTGCTTCTCAGAGCTGCAGCGCCTGGATGGAGCAGGAAATCCCTCCCTGGATTTGAGAAACAGACAGCATGGGGAGGAAGACCACACGCTCAGGAAGGATGGGGGGTGGAAGGAAGGATGGATAAATGGACAGAGGATTTGTGGATGGAAGGATAGTTAGAGGATGAAGGGATGGATGGATGTGTATATATAATATATATATACCACCCCAAAATATGAACGCTTATTGAGCTGAAGCAGTTACGAAGAGCGGGTTTGCTGATCCTGTAAACGAGTGAGCCTGGGTATTCAGGGTCTGATTAGCTCCAGTCCTTGTGCACTTTTTTCTTCTAGTATGATTATTTAAATGGTCAGAAGGAACCTGTACTTTTCATTGTAAGCCATCTCATTTTTTCCTAATATGGGACATAGACATGGAATAGAAAATGCTTCATTAGTTTGTAAGTTCTCAAGGTCAGTGGGAACCGTCTTATCGTGACCCCCATCTTGCCTTCCCGCCATCCCCGCTTCCATGCCTGGCATCCAGCTCGCGCAGAGGGCTCATCTGTTCTGAACGGAAAGTATAATCTACCCGAGTGGCCGCAGATCACAGTTCAGAGACAATGCACAGCCTACTCTTCCTTGCTTTTTTGGTGCTGGGCGTTGAACCACAGGTGCCTTACCACCGAGCTGCACCACCAGACCTATTCATTGTGACACAGGGTCTGGCTAAGTTGCTGAGGCTGGCCTTGAACTTGTGATCCTCCTGCCTCACTCTTGAGTCACTGGAATTACAGGTGGGCCTCACTGTGCCAGGGACTTAGTTTTTAATGGTGATAAGCAGCACAGGGTGCAACCTCCAGACTCGGCAGCCCTCCGGAGCCGCCCCGGGTGCTCTGCTTGTACCTCTTGCCTTTCCCATCTTCCTGCCATTTCAACAACAGAGGAAGCAAAGCCCAGCACTTCACGAGAGAGGTTCAGGAAACCTTGGCCGGACCCAATTTCTAAGCTGTCTTCTCACTGGCACAGCCTCCGCACCCTCACTGACAAACCCTCTGCACTCTCGGCCTCACTGATGCAGCCTCTATACCCTCGGCCTCCCTGGTGCAGCCTCCGCACCCTCACTGACAAATCCTTTGCACCGTCGGCCTCACTGATGTAGCCTCTACACCCTTGCCCTCACTGGCACAGCCTCCACACCCTTGGCCTCACTGGCATAGCCCTCCGCACCCTCACTGACAAACCCTCTGCACCCTTGGCCTCCCTGGCATAGCCCTCCGCACCCTCACTGACAAACCTTCTGCACCCTCAGCCTCACTGACGCAGCCTCTACACCCTTGCCCTCACTGGCACAGCCTCTGCACCCTTGGCCTCACTGGCATAGCCCTCCACACCCTCACTGACAAACCCTCTCTCCCTTGGCCTCCCTCGAACAGCCTCTGCACCCTCAGCCTCACTGATGCAGCCTCTGTAGTGCCTTTAAATTTAACGCCTGTAGGCTTCTTGGGACTTGAGCCTGTTTTACAGCCGTTGGACCTGATTAAAAATGTGATATCCATCAAGGCTTGGGTGAAAGGCTGCTGGATAAGCATCATCTTTGTGGCCCCCCAGGGGTGGTGCTAAGTCACGAAGCAAGTCTCTCTGAGCCCCACTCCCAAGCACTGGGCGCAATAGTGGCTTGCGAGTTGGGCCCTTGGGGCCACGTGTGCTAATGTCATGCTCCAACTGCTGGATGTGGATTCGGAAGAGCTGATTCCGGCAGAGGCCTCATTAGCTCTGACAGCGAAACCCGCTCCTAAGATCCCCACGTGGGGATTGGTCCTCACAGAGCAGCTGTGCTGGAAGCGCCTGGGCCCACTCAGCAGGCCCAGCTCCCTCGCTGGCTCCTCCGCTCAACCGTTTCACACATTTGGAAGAAGCAATTTAAGGGAGCCCAGGCCAATCCTCAGGAATCAGAGGGAGTCTCCCCAGCTTATGGGATTTTCAGGGGCCACATGGGTCTATTAACACAAATGATGATGATTTTCTGGTAAGCCCAGTGCTCAGTTAGGAGCGGAGAAATTCACTGAGCTCTGGACTGCAAATTTGGGGCATCCATGAAATCTATAAGGACATAAGACAGAATATTCTTCAGCCTTTAAATTCGAGTTTTAGCAACACGGGGTGTATCTGCGTTGTATGAAGTTGTGACTGCAGGGTGCTGGACTCTGGGAGGCACAGACCACACATCTCTTTGCCTAAGCGCTATCTTCTGGCTCATCCTCTCATGCCATCAGGGTTGCCCAGCCTCTGCCTGGAGGTGATAAGCAGTCCTTGACAAGCCCTGTACCTTGGTGTCCCCGTTCTTCACATCGGGTTACACGTTTGTAACTTTCCACGTCATCACTGCCGCCCTCATTAGCGTTTAGTTTCTGCCTAGCTCAAGACTTTGCCTCTCCATCATCACATGCCTGGGAGGTAGCGCAGGGAGAAGCAGTCTGTAAGCTTTTAAAATAAACAGCAGGCACTCAAACATTGGCTGAAGGAATACCTACCTAAAAATCAATATGAAAATTAAGAGACTTCATGGATAGGAAGGCACTTTGTAAACACGAAGGCAGAACATGAATATTTATTTATTACCATTATGATATGTGGGATGCATTGGATCAAAAGTAATTTCCAGTGACAAGATCCTCACATGGATCACTTAGGTTTGAAGAGATTAATCCAGCTAAAGAGACTTAAGCATGAATTATTTCCTCCCAACCGCACAGATGACTGGAAAGTAGCTCTTCTATTGGAATTGATTTGTGGTTAATATTCATGTAGAATTTATTACTGAATTTTTCTCTAATTATGCTAAGTGAATAATTCTGGTCAAAGACTGCAGAAGGGGCTTCTATAAATAATGCTGGTCCATGTGTGCTACATTGCTCTCAAGAATCATGAATTACTTCCTTATTTTCATTGAGAAGCCAGAAACATGACCGTTTCCAGCACTGGGGCCCCTCTGGACTCTCACTTTGATGTTCCGCCTCTTTTCATAGAAGCCACCTGTGACTGTGGTCACCTGTGTCTCACTGGCAGGGCAGAGTTCTGTGCAAACCCAACTCAAGAATGCTGCTGGAGGCCAGAAGCCAGGAGGCAGGCTTGGGACATGCCCTGAGCCCTCATCTCCAAGACTAAAATCCAGAGAGAATATGTGGTCCAACAGATCCATCTTGAAAAAAAGAAAATCTACTGCGGACAGAACAAGACAGCAGAGGAAGATAGCTCAGTGCCAACCACTGTGAGGAGGCACCCAGGATTTTACCTGAAGGAATGGGGCTCCCTGGGCACAGGGACTGGTGGTGTGTGTGTCTGCCAGCTGATCGTCCCAGGCAGCAGGTAGATGATCATGGAAGGAGGTTTGCAAATCGAATCAATGCTGGAGTTGAACAACTGAAGGCCCAAGAGGAACGGGGGCAGTGAGAAGAACCACAGAGGCTCCTCTCACGCAGAGGGTCACTCTCTCCTGCTTCCCTAACACCAGCACTGCTGAAGAACCTGTTTGAAATGCTACCAGCTTGGCAGCCTCTCCAAGGTACCCACAGGGCTCCTCAATCTCAATGGCCCAACCATGGATTCCTCTATCGCCAACTCCTACGCTAGAGCCTGATGATTACCACCACCACCCCCCTGCCCCATGCCAATACAAGTCTCCCAAGTCAAGGCGTTCCCCACACCTGTGGGCTGTGCTTCACTGCCATGTCTCTGAGCCTTAGTTTCCCAATTAGCAAGGAGCAGCCCCTGCCTCTCCATGTCACCTCCCAGCCCTCTGGAGGGGGCACTGTAGTGGCATCACTTTGAGATGGAAGACAGAACAGAAGAATGAACCCATGCACTATGGTGATTCTTTGCAGAATTCTGAATCCAATCATTAAACCCTTGGCTCCAAAGGATGCGAGATCTGTGGATGCTTATGGATTATAATAAAATGCATTTTCTCAGTGGGATGCAAAATTATTTTAGGTAAGGATAAATACTCCAGTTCCACTGCTTTTGCTGATATGTGGCAAACCAACAATGAGTATTATTCAAAATCTATGTCTACACAGGTTTCATAAAATTAGAATGGGTTAAGGTTAGCACCTGAATGGAAGGAAAGAGAGACCATGTCCTTACACACCCCATCCTCAGCCGGGCCTGGGAGCCAGTGACTTCGAAGAGGGTCCCTACAGGAAGGAACCCCATGCAGTTCTGCTGAGGGCCCAGCGACGTCCCCTCCAGAGAAGAGGCTGCTTCCTCTTGTCATCACACCAACTTCTGGCAGTTCCAGTTTGTCTGTTTAAAGATCTGGTGGGGTCGTAGCTGGAGCATGCCTGGGTACAGAGGACTTGTTTGCAGGGAATTAATGGATGGAGTTGGCTTGCAGGGAAAAGGAAAGAGGGAAAGGGAAGATGCGACCATAAATTACCCTGCTTGAGAAAGAAGGGAGGGAGGAAGGAAAGCAAGAGGAGTGGGAAAGAAGAGAAACAGGCTCTGCAGAAGGAGCCAGGAAAAGAAGTGAGTCTATAAATGCAAATGATGTGCAGATAATTCTTATCGGAGGAAACACACCTGGGAGGGCAGAAGATGATACATAGGGGTGTGTCTTTAAATATAGGAAGCCTCCGCTGAACTCTGGGGGCATTATTCAGAGCCAAATCTCATCCGCAAATACCTCCCTGCCTAGGTGGGTGGGCGTTCACGAAAGATCCACACCTAGGTCTGGAGCCCTGTGCACCCGAGGACCCAAGCACCACATTTTCCTGCGGATGCTAACATCCATGATTCATGCTCTCTGCTTTGTGATTTAAATATCTTAAACTTCACCATGGGGGTGGCTTAATAAGGGAGACTTCTGTCCCCATCCTACAGCAATGGCTATGACTCCCGGATGCCAAGAACAAACCCTATTTCCTCGTGGGCATACGGCTGCAGTGAAACACAGCCGCATTCAGGCTGTAAAACCCGTGTCTGCTGAGTTCTCTGTATAAAGTTGTCTCCTAAATACACATTTTATTCCACCCAAACAGTGTGACAGGGCCATTCCAGCACTAAGAGAGTCATCAACCACTTGTGCTATACTGTTTCAGTTACAAGTTGCCCCCTTCTCGGCTTATTTCCACAGAACATTACCCCGCTGTGTAACAGTGTATGAAGAAATAGCAGGATCTCTTGCTGGTATATTGTGGAAATTAAAATTCTCAATACTACTTCAGTAATTAATTTCCAAAGAGAAGCCAGTTTAGTTTAATAAAGAGATTAATGAAAATGTTGCAGAAGATATATTTCTCAGGAGGTGTAGTACATTATTTTCTTGTATTTGAAATAATAGAACCATTTCAAAGGCCTGAGTAAATCCAGCCTTAATCAATTCTGTTTAACTCAGCATAACAATCCTTGCAGGGGGTTTAAGGAAGCAGGACAGACAGATCAGATCAGATCAGATCACCCCACAAGGTGCAGAAGGGACTACTCGATTCGTTGCCAGCCAGCTTCTGGGGACAGTGAGCGGCATCTAGAGCCATGTGCTGAGGAGTACGGCCAGGGTGAGGGAAGGTGGCCAGAGAACAGAGCCCAGGTTACAGAACCCTGTTCAGTGAGCCTGGGTAGGCAAGGGCAGTGCAGGAACCAGTGTGACCTAACCCACCATCTGACTTAGGTTCAGCTGGCCCTTGATCTCCTATGACGAGCTTTGTACAAGTCATTTTAAATAAAACAACATCCCCAGGAGGTGTGTATCACCATTCTCAAACTCATCTTGTGCATCTAAATGAAGATACAGAGAAATCAGCTCATTCTTTCAACACCATGGTGGAGACACTGAAGAGCTGGGACTCAGCTCAAAACTTGTCCCACGTTCTGGAAATGGACCCCGTTCAGTTGGTCAGATCCCTCTCGGGCCTTCCTGGTGCCACACGTCACTGTGTCACTGAGGAGCTGGACCCCGGGGTGAGGATTTGCTGTGGTGGAGGTGGGTAAAGAGGACTTCAGGGTGGTTCCTCCAGACAAGAACGAGACTGGCGGGGGAGAAAGACGCGTTCCTCAAAACAGAGGGGTTCCGCCACCTTCCCAGGGCATCACAGCGGCTGTGGAGATTCAGAGCCATGTGCGGTGCGAAGAGAAGTGATTCACAAGAGCCACGCACACAGAGGTGGGTCGGCAAAAGGCAGAACTGTGGCTGGTGGCGGTCCTGGTGCACGCAGGGTCAGTCAGCTCTGTTAGGCTGAGTGTGGACACTGTGGACTGGTAGCACTAAGAAGCCAGCTTCCCTGTGCTCACCTCCAACCTTCCCCGGAAGCCTTCTGGGCTGGGGCGACCTCACGGTGCTGGGCTAGGGATCCTGCCTCCGTCCCAGGGCTCCCTGTCCCCTGCTCAGAGCCTTTTCATTCTCTCCTGATAACGGCGAGGCACCTCATCCTCCCACCAGACTGCACCTTTATCTTCACATCCCCACATCCAAATGGATGAGCCGGCATAGTTTAGATAGTCCGCAGGTGAGACATGAAGGGTGGCAGATTTATTATGCATTCAGCAATAAATAGCATGCCATGTAGTATTTTCGAGTAAGCTTTCATAACACAAATGGTGGAGATAGGATCTGTCCTACACTTTAGATGTTCTGAGAGTCCTAGGAAGAGGGTTGGCAAGTTTGGAATGCAGTCCAGTGAGCTCCCAGTGACAATGGGAACTCTTACAGGCGACCACATAATAGTTGGTTTTCTAGGAAGCCTCATATTTTCAAAAACTGGGACCGAAAGCAATTGCTTAGAATGCAGATGCTGCAGAGCTCTGGGCTCAGGGTGCCACTGCATTTCCGTTTGAAACATCAGCGAAGGCATGCTTACAGCATTTGATTATGAAAGCTAAAGCCCAGAGGTGGGTGGGTGAGAGCAGGGCAAGCAAACCTCAGTGCTTTTTTGATGACCCAGGGATCTTTCTGCATCGGCTCTGTTCTTGTGCTCTGGCTTATGCCCAGTTTACCTCCAACAACAGAGAACCAGTGCGCACCAGGCAGAGCCCCGGAGCCAGGTGGTGAGCAGAGCGGCTCTTTCCACCTCTGACATTCCCAGGTGCTGACCGCAGGTGAGCCGTGGCCAGCTGCTGCGGTTACACCTCCCTCACAGTGCTTCATGAAATATAAGCCATGTCCCTTGTCAATCAAATCCAGACAACTCTTTAGAGCGGGAGTAACGTCCACACTTGGGGAAATTCTTCAGACCAGGACGCTACGCACTGAAGTTCACATTCCATTTCATATCACTAATGTTCTCTGAAACGTATGAACGTATATTTTGCAAGAAATGTATAGAATATATATGCAATTAAACATCATCTGGAATGTTTTTATAATTTGAATCATGTTAACAGATACACAAATCAGGAACTATATACTAGATTGCACATCCCGTTAGTCCGGGAAAACTGGTAAGTCGGAGCAGCTGTAGCACCTGCCCTGGCATGCGTGCACCAAGCAGCAGAACTGAGGGTGTGCCAAGCCCATCTGGCCGCACAGAGCCCTGGAGGAGTGTCACCATGAAGGTGTCTCTTCTTGTGCTGTGCTGGAACTTCCTAGATTACCTTCCTGTTACGAAGGTTACGTGAAACATGAGCGTGGATACCCATAAGCACCTCTGCTTCTGTGTGTGTGCAAATGCGTGTGTATCACTGCACCAACTGCTCACTGCTGCTAACATGCATTCTGATACGCCAGCTACTCTTACCTGGTCCTGCCACTGTGCTAATAGTCACGTGTGTGTGTCTACTTCCTCCCTCTACCTGGCCATGAACATTTGACCTTTACAACAGCTGTCAAGAGATTGATTGATTGGTACCAGGGATTGAACCCAGGGGCACTTAACAATTGAGCCACATCCCCAACCCTTGTTACTTTTTGTTTTGTGATGGGATCTTGCTAAGTTGCTTAGGGCCTTGCTAAGTTTCTGAGGCTGGCCTTGAATTGCAGTCCTCCTGCCTCAGCCTCCAAGTTGCTGGGATCATAGGTGTGGCCACCATCCCCCTCCTGTTACATTATTTTTAATAGATGAAGCAGCCACGGCCCTTGGTTACCTCAGACAGCTGAAATTTCCACAGCTGTGATCCTCCTGACGGGGAATCAAGAGCGTGGGCTGCCCATTCCATGACTTGGACTCTCTGCCACCTCTCTATTCTGCCTCCTTGCTATGCACAGGAACCACGACTCTGTGACCTGTGCACAAGCCCGGGGCAGTGCCCAGGTGAGCTCATTGTGGGAGGAAGGGATCCAGGCGGAGCAAACACGCAGGTGCCATGCAGTTCTTATTTGAAGCCCTCACTATTTTGGCAGAATGATCAATTACATTTGAGTGTTCACCATTTCCAACAGTCATATGGCCATACAAAGTGTCCCCTTCCAAGCTCAGAGGTCAATCTTAATCTGTTATCCATGTCCCTGGCCAGTGATCAGTGGCACTTGTCTGGCCAAGGAGGCATGAGGTTCTCCTGCTGGGTTTGGGGACATCTGGAAAGCAGTGGGAGAAACACAAAGGGACAGAGCTTCTGCCTCTCTCACTGGGAGCTGTGTCTGCCTGTGACATCGATAGCTAGAATGAGAGAGACAGGCCAAGGACAGCCCAGCAGCTCAGAATGAGGAACAGGAAGACGGAGGGACTGTGGAAAGGGCGTCCCTGAGCTTTGCCCACCTCCAGGCTACATGATCTGCGAGGCGAGGGCTCCTTGCCCTGTGCAGCAGTGGGTGGGCTGTTCTGTCACTGGCCTCTGTGGCCTCCGAGCTCAGAGTGAGGCATGGCAGTCGCTGGCTTCACCAGCTCCACACCAACAAGCCTGAATGCCTAGGAGGACAGTGAGGCTGGGAATAGTGACTGATGAAGACGTCCAAGCAGACCATATGATGTGGCCACTGCTGCTGTATCCAGAGTGACAGCCGTCACAGCTGAGGGCCGTTCAGTGAGCAGTCAGGTGAGAAAGAGCAGTGGCCCAGGGCTCAGCTGGGAGCTGGAGGTGCCTGCGGGTCCTGAGGTTAGCAGGAGGCGACCACTGGGGAGCCCAGCACGAGGGAGGAGCTGCCTCCCTGAGGAGCAGTCGGAGGAGATAGTGTGGCTCACCGGCCACCAGAAACGAGGGCAGAGGTGCTGCAGGCTGAGGAGCCTGAAGTGCCAGGAGCCTCCGTCCTCGTGCCTGGCTGGCTCAGAACTTGCCGTGACTTCCTGGTGCTCCGACTCTTCTCCACCTGGAGCAAGAGGCTTGGCGAAGGCGGAATCTTCATTCTGTTCTTTTTGCTGTGCCCAGGAGGGTGGAGAGGGGAGCTGGAGCAAGCAGAAGACCCCAAGCAGGGGACTTTCTGGGGAGCCTAGGAAGGGACACACTGGATGCCACAGTCAGAACATGCCACTGTCTTCAGGTGATGGTTTCAGTAGTTGCAATTCACGATTTCTCCTCACTGGGTGGATCTGCTGCAGTTAAGGTAAACATGAAAGGACACACACCCAAAGGATCTGTGGCCCTGGCCTCAGGGCAGTGCTTAAGCACCCAAGAAAGCCTCTGCTCCTGGGCATCAGTGACACTGATAGCTTGCAGAGGGGATTGGAGGAGTGGCGACGTGCTGGGAGGGCTGATGGCACAGTACCCGAGTCAGAGGATGGGCTCTTTTTGAGCTGTGTGGCCTTAGGAACCGTTACTTCTCTCAGCTGCCACCCTCTCACCTTAAAACGGGTATGCTGCTTGCATTCGTGTGCTGTTTCGCACGTGGGTGAGATATGTGTGTGAGATGCCCACAGTGGCAGCCAGCACCTAGGGTCAGCACAGCTACCCAGAGCTCCAGATGAAGTGGGCTGCATCTTCCCTCTTGATCACGTGTGCACGTCTGTTGACTAGTTTTCTCTTTTTAGCAGCCTGGGAGAAACCTACTTAGGCTCTCTTAGTGAGATTTGACCAGGGAAAATCCAAGGTAAGTAAGGACAGAAATAAGTTAAAATTGTTATTCTCTTAGCTTTCAAGTCAAAATACAGTCACCCAAGGACTTCTTAAAAAGTGCTTTCTCTTGGGGCTGGAGCTGTGGCTCAGAGGTTTCGGTGCTTGCCTGGCAAGCACGAGGACCCGGGTTCAAACCCCAGCACCATGTACACAACTAAGTGTTGGAGCAACTAAAAGCCATGTGAAAAGCTAAATAAAGTTGTTCCTCTCTTTCTCTGTCTCTCTCACTGTCCCTCCTCTCTCTAAAAAAAAAAAGTGCTTTCTCAGGGCTGGAACAGTGGCTTGGCAGTTATGGCATTTGCCTGGCATGCGTGAGGATGTGGGTTTGAACCCCAGTACCATGTACATAACAAAGTGTCAGAGCAATGAAAACCACATGGAAAACTAAATAAAATTGATTTACTCTTTCACTCTTTCTCTCTCTCACTGTCCCTCTTGGTCTCTCTTTTTAAAGAGCTTTCTCTGCCTGATTCCTGGCTATCTCCCTCCAGGGCTGAGGCCGTGCCAGCATATGACAGACATCCATAAATACTTTCAGAATAACATCATCATATAGAAGACAATTAAAATATATAAAGCAGTTTATCAAATACTTTAAAAACCTTCCTATGTGCCCGAGTTAACAGTTGATTCACATTTGTCTCTGTTTCCAAATATCCCATCAAAATATTATTTCATGAATAATTACATATAAACTCATAACAAGGAAATGAATAGGAGATGGGTCAGCAGCAGCAAAGATATGTCACCACAATTTAGATTAGAGAGAACAGAGGAACAAGGGGTAATTGACTTAGCTGAACAAAAAAAAATTTTTTTTCAAGCTAAGATCTAATAAGGGAAGAAAAATCTAATAACATAGAAGAGATGTCCCCTCCAGAACCCTGGTAAGGAGAGAAAAGCACTGTCCCTCTGAAAGCTGATGGGTGAGGCAGGACTGAAACCAAAGGGCTCCTTCTGCTTAGATGCATGTAGCTGTCAGACCTTCAGGCGCTGTCACCCAATCCATGTATGCAAATAACTTCCTGCCACCAAAAATCCAGGGACAGATTTATTCTCAGAAAGGAGTGGTCCAAAGAGACTCTGACTTGATTACAGTAGGAGAGAGGGGATGAACAGGAAGGTGTTAAAGTCTCTGCGAGTTGTGACTCATGGTCCTTGTCCACCATCAGAGAGCCAGCAAATATGCTTGATCCCCTGACTGTTCCAAGGGAAGATAATTCCAGATGCTCACTTTACAGATTGTCAGCCATTGTCAGGATCATCTGTTGACTGATAGAGTTTTCACATCCATGCTGAGCTTCTAAACAGCCTTTCAAAGACAATGAACAGCACAGGATTACTGTGTGAGTGTGTAATCAGAGTTTCTCAATGGCAGAGGTGAAGACGAACAGAAGAGAATTCAGAGGCAACAGAGCACAGGATGATGTTTTAAACAAACTACTGTGTAAGTAGCATCCTTGAAACAAGAGAAAAGGATACTGCACTCATGAAATAAGGAAGATTCCTATAAAAATGAATGTGGAGAGAGCCAGGTAGTGCTATTAGAAATTAAAATTATGATAGCAAAGATCAAATCAACAACAAAAGACTGGGATGTAAAAGAGGTGAAAGATGAGAGAACTGGATAATATACCCGGAAAATCCATTAGCTCTTCAAAAATGGGATCAACGTAGAATTTTATACCCAGCCCAACTTGCAAGTCTTATTTACAGATGTGCCAATATACACATAATCTAGAAGGCAAAAAGGAAGGAGAAAGGACTTTAGAAAAGAAGAGATTCAACACAAAAGAAAGGCAAGGAAAATTTCAATGTGATGAACAGTGAGGGCAGCGTCTGAGAAGAGACTACAGCAGAATACAGAGAACTCTAGGAAAAACCCCAGCAAAAAACAAAGACATAAAGAGAAACAAGAAAAAGAAACCACTTGATACATTTGAAGGCATTGATTGGAGTTTTGTAATTCTGTTGGAATGTTTGACAGAATATTTAATAACAAATAAATAGGAAAATTAATAAAGAGATTAACTCCAGGAAAAAATGTACCCAGTATGTGAAATTCCATCCTAGTGATCTCTCTAACTATGTTGTAAAGCAGAGTCTTAGCTCCGTACAGAACGCAGATGAAAGGCGCAGGAGACCATGTGCATAGCTCAAAAGCAAAAGCTTCACTTTGAATGGGAGAAAGTAAATGTTTATAATCAAAACTGCAGTGTAACCAGGTGATGAAAACTCTATCAGTGATCACGGATTGAGCAACACACAGGTAACCCTAGGAGGGAAGAAGGGCCATGGGGACTAACTTCTGCCTTCAGAAATAAAGACTGGGAGTGGCACAGGTGGGCCCTGAGCCACAAATATGATCAGATACTAATTGCATACGGACACATCTTCAATCAAATATAATCTTCTTTCCTTTTATTCATTCGGCAGTCTTACTTATCGGAGGGAATTGTTGTTACATATTCATGCATTTGAAGATATTGACACAGTTAATTAAGGCCGATCCTAGTCCAGGACCTCCCCTCTTCAGCCACTCCCCACGTTCATGTCTCCTCTGCAATACCCCCAAGTTACTGATAGAACTAAGCCTATACATGTGTATTAATTTTTGAATTTTCTGATCCTCTCTGCCCAGCTATGTGTAGTTGGGCTTCTCATGGGAGTCGAAGGTTCCCAGCTGCATTGATAACCCCCTTAATGCCCCCTCCAGCTGCATTGATAACCCCCTACTCCTTCCCTCCAGCAGCAATGATAACCCCTCCAATCCCTCCCTCCAGCTGCACTGATAACCCCCTT
>PVKS010001012.1:0-132599 GCA_004027875.1 Aplodontia rufa
TGTGAAAAACTCAATAAAAATTGATTCTTTCTGTCTCTCTCTCTCTCTCTCACTGTTCTTCTCTCTCTCTTTCTTTTGTTTTTTTTAAAGAGAGAGGGACAGTGAGAGAGACAGAGAAAGAAACAACTTCATTTAGTTTTTCACATGGCCTTCATTGCTCCAACACTTAGTTGTGCTGTGTGCTGCTGGGGTTTGAACCCGGGTCCTCGTGCTTGTCAGGCAAGCGCTGAAACCGCTGAGCCACAGCTCCAGCCCACTGTCCTTCTCTCTTAAAAAAAGAAAGCAGGCAAGCTCAGTGATTGGAGTGCTTGCCTGGCAAGCACGAGGACCCGGGTTCAAACCCCAGCACCACGTACACAACTAAGTGATGGAGAAGCAAAGGCCAGATGGAAAAATAAATTAAATTGATATTCTCTCTCTCTCTCTTTAAAAAAAAAAAGCAAGCAGATTGCTTGGAGCTCCAGTCCCAGCTTCACCACTTTAAAATGGACACGATCATATACAAAAAGGTTGTTATGGGAATTAAATGAGTTAATATGTGTAAAGTAAATATAACAGTGCATGCTACAAAGCAAGGATTAACAAACATCATTTTTAAAAACTTTTAACAATTAAGAAATCTTTGAAGGATTTCGGGGTTTTGCCTCATTTGTGCAGAAGGTCTAGGAAACAGAGTTTGTAATTTCCTACAAAATCCTCCTTTATCTTACAATCTCAAGTCATTAGTGCAACTTTGCTTTTTTATTATAGATTTCCAAAGTTTAAAACATTGTTATAGTGAAATTGTAATTGTTTCAATCCAAATTATTAAAAATACAACTAAGGAATACTATAATTACTAATTTCTGGAATTATCTGAGTCTTAAAATGTTGATTAAGAGTAAACAGTGTGTTGAAGGAACTTGCAGGTTTATCTCCCTGAAACATGAGAGAAAATGAAACTTTAAATAGGGGTCAACCAGTAATCTGACCAATATAAAGTTAAATATTTAGACACACATTAAATAGGATGAATGTGTTAAACTGTTAGTATAGTTTAAAAATTGAGCCTTAAACTATACTGTGCATTAGTCAAATATAATCATTTTTAGTATATTTATCATGCACATTTGACCCTGTTGTTGATTAATTTATAATCAGTAGGTCTCATAATCCTTGCAGGGTTCACAAAAGATATTTCCCATAAAATTTAACCAAGTGGCCAAAATGATGTGTGTTGCCCCTTCATATGTCAGGTTTAAGATTTATACAGTTAGAGCATGTGGATTGATGAGCACCTTTTATTTTCAAATTAATTGATTTAGAAACAAGCAGGTTAAAAAATACTTTAAAATGTTTGACACCATCATGTTCTGTTAAAATGTATTTTCCAGTGTTGAAGATGTTTTGTGTAATTTAAGAAAGTATACTACTCCAACATGGCCCACCTGGAACTTTAAACACACCAGTTCATTGATGTAAAGAATCTTTTAACTTAAGTCTTTTTCAGAGAACAGTGAGTGAGCAGAATTTTTATTCCCAGTAATGCCATTCTTTTTTTCTTTTAATTGTACCAGGGGCACTTAAACACTGAACCATACCCCCTGCCCTTCTTAGTTTTTATTTTGAGACAGGGTCTCTCTAAGGTGCTTAGAGCTTTGGGTAAGTTACTATGACTGTCTTTTAGTGTGATACCAGGCTTTAATTTGAACTTTGTTTCCATCAAACAATGTTTGCCGGATTAATGAGTGTAAGTAAGGATGAATTCATAATCAGTATGGAGTGAGAAGTTGCATTAGTTTTTAGAACATTTCAGTTTATCTACCTTATGATGACTAAAATAATTATGAGAATTAAATAGCATTTGTAAAATACTTAGCATATTACCAATCATTACGATGGAGAGAAAGATAAATATGTGGAAAAGTGAATTTTTGCCTTAAGAAAGTTTCATTCTTGTAAAATCATTCAGTATTCTACAATGTAGAAATCTTACAGAATTATAAAGTAGTACCCATTCAACCAAACTTCTGGAACCAGCATTGTGTTCTACTAAAATGGTTTTGGTCACCATAGCTTTGAACTTTCAAAAATAGATTATTAAGTTTTTAATTATGCAGAGTCTCTATACTCCCTCCCACTGTCTTTGGAGAAAATGACAAATTATACTACAGCACCTCTGTACATAATTGATAATAAAAAATATAAATCTCAGCTAAAACATTCTATATTAATTTTATTTACATCACTCTGTCCCCATTACTACTAGCTCTAATTTAGCAAATGAGGCTTTTTTGTACTCTGCGTATTACCAGTTTTTACTCATGGACTTTATAAATGAAATTCTTTTAATCTAATTTTTGTAATTTGAATAATAGTTATTTTTGCATTCAAATTCAAATTTGAGGAACTTCTTTATAATACATTTGTGATTCCAGTCATTTTACCCAACATTGTGTAAATATATATGAGATAAAATTGAAATAGTGATCTTATGTGAAAATTATAGATTGGTGTCCAGTCTTATGCTTCATTATGTGTCTAACCAACCTGTTGAAACTCTATCTAAAGGTCTTGGGATTATTCTATCTTTTTTAAGCCAAGTTGTTTTAAATGAGTTACTTAACAAAAAAAAAAGAAAGAAAAGTGGTAATAGAGGAAGTTGGCATGGAGAATTGTTGCTGTACTCAGCTCTTTTGATCTTTTTTTCTAAATATAGTTTTAAAATATTGCCTTGGTCAGCTGATGTAAGCAGGGAAGTGCTTCTTATGTCTTCTTTCTTTTCTAATCACTTCAATAATGCTTTGATGAATTCGAATATGTAAGTGAAACAAATCAGGGCTGAGCTCTCATATCACATTGAGAATTGAAATGGTGAATTTTTCAGATTTTTAATATGTTGCTGATCTCAAGACCAGGCCTAAATTGGTATTCCAGGGCTAAGGTAGTAAATTTTTAATAGAGATGTCTCTTACAAGCAAGTTTTATTACAACATACTAGATTATCGTTTTTTATTCTTTGAGGATGTGATTTATACTATTTAAATATAAGCCCTGTAAAGGATATGTGTTCAACTATTTTTACTCTAAGTACATAAATATGTCTGCTACACTCTACTCAGTAGATGTATTCAGAAGCCAATATGCCTACACTCTCACATTTCTTCTGTAAATGATGAATAATATTGATAAGTGAAAATTACAAATCTGCAATAGAGCTTAACTATTGAATACTAAATCATTCTGTTACTCTGTTCCAATGACATTTTCTAGATAAAAAAGTCATTCCTACACTTAAAAAATATTGTCTGCTTTTGCAGCAATATAAGCAAATGTGCATTTGAAAGAAAATTCACAATGCAGCCACAAATAATCCCCTCTAAGATTCAAAGTGCCATTTTCAAAAATGGTTCAATTTTCAAAATAGAATATTTAAAACCTCTTCCTGCCAGACTATGTACATTCCACGTGTTTGTTGCAATTAAAATAGAAGAATGATGGGAAGGAATTCTTCCATCTATATTTTGGAAAAACACATTCACTCACCTCAATTTGTCAGTGTACATTAAGAGGCTGGTCATTATGCAGTAGAAAAAGAAGAGGCAGGCAGCTCTAACTCATGTGACTGACATATACCGAACGTAGCCATTAATACAAGTTGGCAGTGACCTTGGAGGCTTTACAGGTAATCTCCTTGCAGGGATAAACTGTATTTGAATGATATTTCCACCATGTTGAGCACAAAGAGAGCTCTCCTTGAAACTTTACTGCTTAATTCTCTTTTATTCTAACAAAAAATATTTTAAAGTATCTATATAATGATTTTCTTTTCCCCTTTGCTCCTTCAAGCAGAAGTTTACTCCAGTGCGTTGTTGCTCATATTTTTCTGTCATGATGTGGTATTGCCATATAGTTGGTAGCACTTTCAGGAAGAATTGAAGTCAATTTTATTTTTATTATAGTTATAAATCTGCAGTCAAATTTTATTGTACCAGTCATAACCAAAGTCCTCAAAAAGCAGAAAGTACATGTAGAGAAGATGTAGGTTACAAACTCAATATTGAAGAAAATTCTTTATTATAAAGAATATATTTTTATTTTATAAATATCTCAGCACCATAGGTTGTTACTATTTAGTATTCATTTAGATATAAGAAGAAACATGGATTTGTACCACAACTTCTGAGATGTTTGCAATAGGAGATTGAAATGTATCCTTGCTTATTTCCTGCTTCTGATGATTTTTCACACAGGTAGAGGATCATATTTAGGTAAATGGATGGAAAAGATTGCCACAAATAGTAAAGGCATAATCTTATAAAAATCTTTTCCTGCTGTTGTAATGTAAGATTGAATAATATGTCTGTACTGAAATGTCTACAACATAGAAATTTCACATAATGGAAGTTGGTTTTAGTAAAAATTCCCTAAGCAGGTCAGAATTTCTTACTTACAGTTGCTTCTGTGTCATATTTCAGTGCAGGAAATGAACAGTGACTATAAAGGAAGAGTATTTTTCCCCTAATGTGGATTCATTTAAAAACTATTCCTTCCTGAATTGTTTCTGGGGTCTTTGGCAATTTGAACCAGCTGTTGACAAGAGCATTTTAGGAGCCATTGACACAGGGGGATATGACAGTTTCAATTTCGTAGTCATCATTTGTAATGTTCATTCTAAACTTTTGCACACAGTCCAAATTAATTAATGTATTGAATTAAATCAAGTTCGCTGGTCATTGACACATTTTTAGTATTCCCTGCATTAGGAAGTCGTTTACAGTCAATGAGTAGTTCAAGCGTACCGATGAATTATTTTCATACACAGAATCCTGAAGATTCATTGGATAAGGACGTAGAAATTTATTAGGTAAGGCATGTTCAGTAAATCGCAGCACGCTGCATTTCTCATCAGTTCCCCTATAAATTTACTCTTTAGCACCACCTGTTCCAATTCATTGTCAAGTTGATCTGTATAGTCAGAGTTCCTAATGATGTTTACATTACTAAAGCATACACCAAATGTAAAATTAGAAGTATCTTATCCCTGGCTATAAATTTCAAGTAAATGATTTCCTAAAGCCAATAACACTATTTAAAATCTTAACCACTGGGAAAAGAGTTGCCCATAAGTGTAGTGGTACATGCCTGAAATCCCAGCTCCTCAGGACCAGCCTCAACAACCTTTAGAGACACTATCTCCCAAAAAAATGGAATAAGAGTTGTCCTTGAATAGGCTGAAAATATGGTATTAAGTAATATAATCTGAATCAGAGTAAAAGTCAAACTTGCTTGGCATTTTTGTTGTGTTATATTTAAACTACAAATAACAAAATAGCTTAACTCATTTTCCAAAGTATGATAAGGAAAAGCCAATTGGAAACAAAAAAATCTCTAGTGAAATTCAAACTTTGTGGTTTATTTTTAGATAAAAGCTCAGATCATGAATTTATTTGAATTTGATATATGTCCCTTTTAACTGATTTAGGAATTTAACGTATAAATTTAAAAACAAAATGAGAAAAATATTTCCTTGGGATTTTGTAAATCCTTCTAGCACATGCAGCAGTACAGCAGAAGAGATTAAAAACTTGGAATCTGGTGTGAGCCTTCCTAATCTCTAAACCCAGCTTTGCTCCTCACTTGGGGTATAGTGTTGGAGAAGTTATGTCAATATGATATGCAGTATGATCAATACAGTATGAATTCAGCCAGTTACAGTGTCCAAGTGCAGTTTAAATGTGAAGCATACATTATCTGCCTGATTATTGGTTTGTCTCATTTTTTGCACAGTCTCAGTAGAATTCCAGAGATAGACTTTAATTTTTTTTACCTTAATTCCAATAATATATTGGTTTGCCAATGAAGATTTTTTAAAAAGGTTGGTAAGCTTATTTTATTTTTATTTTTAATTTTTTGATAATAGAATTTAAGTAATACATGCAGACGTACATACAGTATTTTGTCATGAAGTATGTTTATGTTTGGGTGTGTAAGCATGGCAAGAAAATAGGTAAGGTTTTAGGGAAAGGCAAGTGGCTAATGGAACAAGAGACCCAAGTAGAAGTGCTTTGCATGTTGTGAATTTAAAGCAAAACAAAAAAAGCAAAGAAAGAGAGGTTTTATAAAGTCCTTCATCCAAATTTTTAAAAAATCAGATAAGAAGTACATTAAGATAGATATAGAATCACCACCTCATAGATTGGGATCTAATGAAATAATAGTTTATTGTGTCTCTCTGCCAGTTGTGATTGACGGATGCTGTCTGTCTCCATCATTCCCTCCTCCTTCTAAGGCAGGAATAAGGAGGGACAGTAAGTTTCTTTGGGTGGGCGGTTTGGGTGAGCATCATCCGGTGTCCCCTGCAGTTCAGACATTTCACTGCTGTGACGGTGCCCATCTATAACTTTAAGATTTCTATAAGAGAAAGCATTGGTTTTCTTTAAAAAAAAAAATCATCGAGATCCTAACCTAGAATATCATCATTTTTTAAGTGAGGATTATTATTTAGATTCTCATAAATACATGAAAAATTGCCCAGGAAGCTGACATACTGGCAAACACCTCGCTACACATAAAATGTGTTTTTTGCTTCATCTCACGATTTTTCTTCCTGAGAATTTTTTCAACATATTTAATGAAAGCTAAAATTATGACAAAAAAAATCATCATAGTATTTTCCACTTCATTATTTACTGTAATTTCTCAGCTGATTCTGTATTTAAAAATTCCCAGGAAGGGATTTTTCTCACCGTGTATTTTTTACTTTATTTTTTTCATATGATTGATGTCTGTAGTTTAACTCTGTTTCTGATCTACTTCCTTTTTTATATATAATAGTCATTGGTCACTTGCTGTTATCCTAATATAATATCTTAATATTACAGTCACAAGTTATCCGGATACATAATGTCAGGAAGCATGGAAATGAGTTTGTTTTCTTGATTTATTAGAATTTTTCTTTTTTAATTAAGTTACAAAAATTTTATTGATTAGCTTGGTTATTCATGAAATCCAGTGATTGGACAAAAATTCACAATATTTTAGGGCCCAGATGTATTTGGGAATTGAAAGTATGAAGATTTAAATAGCAGAAAAGATCAATATTAATGTAGCAGGTTTTCAAGGACCTAGATATATCACAACAAATCCTTAGAAATTTAGTATATGAGGTGGACACAAGTGGTCAAAGAATATTTCATCTTAGATCGCAAACATTCAAAAGGAGAGGAGTATTTGTTTGACTAAAGAAGGACCTGCTTAAGGAGTGGAAATAAAAGAATTGAGAGAAAAGGAAACAGTGAAAGTAGGATGAAAATGAAAGTTCTTAGAAATGATGAAGACCTGAATTTGGATACGGCGAATCACAGTTGAGGTGATCTTTATATATGTGTTTAGTTTAACCAAAAATATCACCAACAGAGGAGAAAGTGTAACCCATTGTTAATGTGGAGGGGAGAGTAAATATAGTTAATAGCAGAAATGTGTAAGTGCCAGAGGGCAATGAATTTTTGTCAGTTCATCCCTAATATGTCTTACCTGGAATAGCCCCTGGAACATAATACTCAAAAAAAATTTTTGTTGAATTAAAGAGTAAATGCAATATTTCTTTGCTTTATTTTTTTCCCTTTTTTATTTTTATTTTACTTATTTATTTTTTTAGAGAGCAGAGAGAGAGAGAATTTTATTTAGTTTTTCATCTGGCCTTTGTTTTCTGACACTTAGTTGTGTATGTGGTGCTGGAGTTTGAACCTGGGTCCTTTAGCATGGCAGGCAAGCACTGTAACCATTGAGCCACCGTTCCAGCCCCAGTGGCGGAATGAACTCATTAGTTTGGCTACATGCGTGAAATGCAACAGACCTATGTAAACTGTGTGGAATCAAGTGATACTAAGAAATGAAACAGATTTCAAGGAACTGTTCCTGAGCTGATCTGATTCAAGTCTATGGTCATGTAATAGTAGGAACTATTGTAGCAATGGTCTTACAAATGCACAAGCTACTATCCTGAATAATTTTTAAGTAAAGACTAGGTTATTGTAGTGATAACTCCTTTTGAAGGAAATGTGGAGTGATTCTGGAAACTACAGTAGCTTTCGTCTTTGCAGATATATGTGTATGGAAAAATCACATGAGATCTATATATTGTCCATCTTGTAATGCTCCAGGTGTGAGCAGGAACCAGTACAGCATTGTGTAAGAGCTGGTCCCATGCAGGTGTTTTCACTTTCATTGATGAAGTGTGCAGGAGGAGTGTATGTATAATCTTAGCTTCCAAAGGTTTATGATTTTGTTCAATATGACATCCTCATCCATAAACTGGGAAAATGACCTCTAAACTAGACAGATTTTAGTGGTAGCTAAGGAAATAGTGATATAAATAATTTAGCCATTAAATTTTAAAATGCCAATGAATCCTATGTAAAGAGAGAGTTTTTTGAGGTCTGGCCCTTGAAAGATAGGTTTGGAAATCAGCTTGACCTTGGTAAACTGGAGAAGGGGCCAGAAATCATGACACCAAGGAGAAAAAAGAACAACTGAAATACCGAATGTAGAAGAGTTGGCTAGAAACATATATGATAGGGGAAAAGATGCAAAATTAAATTAAGTAAAAGATAAGTATTTAAAGTTCATGCAGTGTGTATAATTAAAAATATGTTTGATAACTATATAATAAAAGTCATTTGTTAGGATTACGTATTTTTGGAACCCAGAGCTAAAGACAAGTACATGATTTGAAATGAACAGCAGCTGCAAAGATAAGGGAAAAGTAGAAACTCGAAGAAAGAATTTAAAAGAGTACGAATAATTCAGTACAGTCTTCAAGTGTATGAAATGAGGACATGTTCACCAAATGTCACTGTACAGAGGACAGAACAAGAGGAGTGAACGTAAAGTATTCTGTGAGGGATTAGCTATAAGTAAGAATTTCCTGAGTGAGAGTTGTGAAATATCAAAATAGGTTACTGAGGAAGGTTATGTTGCTCCTTTTCCGGAAGGCCTTAAAAATAGGAGAGGTGGAATCTTGGTGAAATAATTTGGGTATGGTATTATCTGAAGGAGGGAAAAATGATATGACCTTGCATAGCCCTGCCAGTATTAATATCCGGCATTTCTACTCTTACCTTGACTGAATGGAAATACAGATACATATTTCTACCCAAAAGAAAGGATTTTTTTCTCTTTTATGACATAGAAAATTTATTTTTCTCATAGAGATCCATTTTAAGACAAGTAAAATATCCAAGCCCAGTCTGAAATTCCCCATAGCAAATTTAGGAGAACATTTATTTGTAATCATTGATATATCTTTTTCAAAAATAATTTGATAGAGGTTCTGCTGTATTGTTTTTGTTTTTAGAATCCCAGAGATATGCAAATAATGATTTATTCAGTGAACTAGTTACTTGATGGAAATGTCCACTTCGCTGGCATCTAAGAGTAATCAACATATACTCCCTCCCTTCCCAGGACTCTCGTTTACTGGACCCACCAATGGGCATGAGTGACACTGATGTAGAAATCATTCTAGAGGTTTCTTTGGTTTGGAAGACAGTATCTGCCAACCAGTCCTTTTTCACTGAATTAGAAATCTGACCATTTCCTGTTTGTGGAAAGCCCTCTGGAAGTGCATGGGGGAGAGAAGTTTCTCTCACCCTCCCAGCATCCTAAGTTGAAATCAGTCTTGTGTAGGACATGCCATCGCCCCATTGTTTTTGAAAGGTCCGGATCCACTGTTCTCATTGATTAGTGAGTGCAATAACATATGCAAATACATAAATGAATATGTATGTTCTTATGGTAGCTATATACCAGTGGAAATAACAAAAATTCAGACACATATGAAAATGTACAAACTTACTTCCTCACTCTTTGCAGGCTCTGATGAAGAAATGCTACACAATATACTGTGAAAAAAATTAGGGGGCTGGAGCAGTGGCTGGGGGTGGGCTGGAGCCATGGCTCAGAGGTTACGGTGCTTGCCCAGCATGTGCAAGTACACAGGTTCAAACCCTACACAACTAAGTGTCAGAGCTATGAAAGCATGTGAAAAAGTCAATAAAATTGATTCTCTCTCTGTCTCTCTCTCTCTCTCACTGTCCACTCTTATAAAAAAAAATTAAAGCAGTGACATGAACTTGTATAAGATACCAGTGTGCGTAGTTTTTCAATGACTATAAATATATTGCTAATTATGTTAGCTGTTTTTAAACAATTAATTAGCATATTTTATTAGGTATGTGGCTCATAAAGCAGATAGCCATAAAATTACTTTTAAACTAATGTATTTAAAAAGTGTTTGAACTGTGGTTTTTCAGAGTTCTCAAGCACAAAGAATTCTAAAGAAGTAGGTAAATGTATAAAGTTCCCTTCTGCAAATAGAAGAACATGGAAGTAGATCATAATTGGAGGAGGAGGAGGATAAGTGCATGAAGAGGGGCAGACGAAGAGTGGCTGCAGCAAAGGGAGCAGGAGCAGACCAGGGTGACAGGAGCCTTGATGGGGTCTGGATCTGAGACCTATTGAAGGTCCTTTAAGGAAGCAAGATGACTGCTTCAGGCCTTAGAGGAAAGATGTCTGTAATAGTCTGTGGAATCTCATCTTCATCCTAAACAAAACTGCTGAATTATCAGGAAGACATCTATTTTGAGGATTTCTTCCAAAAGTTGTGATGAATGGGTGCTGATTTGTGGACCTTTACCTGGTTGTCCTTGTGAGCAGAAGAAACAAACAGAGCTGCTGCTGATCAGTCAATATTAGATTCTAATATTTAAAGACATCGCTAATTCCAGTTCAGTAGACCCCTGCTAGCGCAGTGAAGTGAACTCATGTTTGCCATAAGAGTAAGAGAATATTAGATGAGTTTAAGAATGCTGATTTGATCTCCCTGAACATATTTTTGGAATAGACATTTAAGTACCTTTTGCAGCATGGAGACGTAGCAGAGTATGTTGTTTAAGTACTGAGTTTGGGACTAGATTTGTATGGGTTGAAATTGTAGCCCTAACACTCACTGTGTGCCTTTGTGCAAGAACTTAACCGCAAGCTTTCTTTTGTGTGAAATGGAAATTACAATAATGCCTTCCTCATAGGCTGTTGTGAGGATTAGAGTTGTTACATGTAAATCTTTAGTACATTATTAAGTATTTTCTAATTCCGGGCTCTTATTGGTTTATTAAACTTCTAAATGTGACTAGTGCTCCCAAGTACATAAATGTAACCTTGGTTTTACCTGCTTATATTGCTTGAGGCTGACCTGAGCCAACCTTTTTATGAAAAACACGGTAAAATTATATTTAAGACAATTAAACATCACCATCAGTTTACTGCTTTCAGATATTACCCTTTTTTCTTTTTTAAAGAGAGAAGGACAGAGAGAGAGAGAAAGAGAATCAGTTTTATTGAGTTTTTCACATGGCTTTCATTGCTCTGACACTTAGTTGTGTACATGGGTGCTGGGGTTTGAACCCATGTACTCACACATGCCGGGCAAGAACTGTAACCACCAAGCCACTGCTCCAGTCCTCAGATGTTACCATTTTGAGAAACATTCTGTCCTCATTTTTTTAATACCTTTCTTGAATTTATAGTGTTTAGGAATTTAAAAGGAGTCTTAGAATTTGAACCCAGCTCCTTCATATGTCTGTAGAAAATGAGACCCACAGGCATAGACTGGCCGAAAGGCATACAGTAAGTGTGTAGCAGAACCCAACCAAGGGTCTGACTCCAAATAGGGTTTTCTTTCCACTGTGCTTTGCCCTTTGTGCTTAGTGCTTTGGCTTTGGGAACAAAATTGTACTCTAACTGCTAAATATTTTACATATATTTTAAATTTTTTTTATATTTTTTACTTTAAGCGAAATGTTTTCTGCACTTGACCTTAAGTGTGCTTCACTGTAAAACTGAATGAATGGATTTCCACTGTTTTATGGTTTTTTCAACACGGTGCATACTATCAAGATGTCCTTGTTTAGGGTGCTGAGCTGGGGGCATGAGGCAGTGAGTATTCATTAGGCAGAGGGAAGCAGCTTTCTCTTTTCTCTAGAGCTAACCTTGCCCAAAGGATAGTCCATGTAAAGTGGGAAATGCTTCAGATGCTAGGATTCAGCATGGAGAAGAATGTGATGAATCCTGCAGCAAAGAAATCAGTCTTTTCCAAGTTTACTTGATTTACTGGCTTTTTTTTTTTTTTTTTTTCCGCTTAAAGGAACAGCTTGGTGGCAATCTTGGGATCCAGTAATCTTTGAAATCCACTTTGCAAAATGCTATCTCAAGTGCTTTAGGATCTCTAAAGAGAGTCATGAACTTATCTATACCCATGGGTATTTTCCTTTTAAATTCCAGATTTGAGAAAAATCAAGCTTAAATTTGGCCTATTTTAATAACTTCTGATGGTCGCATGGTCTTTTTTATGGGGGAAGCACTGTATTACTTTCCAGTTAGTATTATGTGCCAAGGATGACTTGGACTATCCTTGAAAACAGCCCGGGACACAATGTGTAGACATGCTAAGATAAGGAGCCTCCTGCCAGGCCTTGGGCCTCCAACTGTCCCAGCTCAGCTCTGGCCCAGGAGCCATCCCTCAGCGCGCATGCCTTGGAGGAAGCATTTTGCTTGTCTGAGAACACCTCTATTCCTAGCTCTTTGACAGTTTCACTTGCCATATCCCCTCAGTTCTAAACATGTGGAAAAAGAGATAAAGAAAGGTGATGAAATGAAAAAATGGAGTGGGGGATGCTACAGCAGAGGGAAGAAACCGGCTTTTACGTGCCTGGTTTGTGTGCACTCATGACTGGGCTGGGAGAGTAAAGTAAATGTACCCCAAAGGTCATCTCACTAGATAGGGAAGGGCTGTGGTGGGAAGCCAAGTGAAATGCCAGTTAGCACTGAGAATAAAATCATTCTGCAATCTTTTATTATAAATACCTATTCAGTGGTTCCTTTAGGGAAGGAAAAAAAATAACATTTTATTTTTTGAAAGATTTTCAAATTTTTGATGCTTTTGCAAGGCATTTGAGCACTCTAAAATAAAAATAGATCAGTGTTAATTTAGGTTTCACAGAAAATTGTTTAATTTATTTTAAATCTGACAAATTGGGGCTGGAGCCTTGGCTCAGCAGTTACAGCACTTGCCTGGCATGTGTGAGGATGAGGGTTCAAACCCCAGCACCACGAACAAAATAAAGTGTTGGAACAATGAAAGTCACATGAAAAACTAAATAAAATTGATTCTCTCTGTCACTGTCCCTCTCTCTATTTAAAAAAAAACTATTATGTTCATAATATACAAAAAGTGGTCTGAGATAATGGATCAAAGCTCTGCTGTTTACCCCTCAAAAAAAAAAATGGCAAAGGAAAAAGAAAGTTAAAAGTGTATACTCCTTAATCCTTAAATAAGGTTTCATTGCAAAGGAAATTTTAACATCACCCCCCATCCTTAAGTTGCTATAGTTCTTCATTGGACATTTCTGTTTCATAATTTTTAAGATTAAAGTGTGAGTAATTGTCCTTCATTCTAACTTCCTACTTATTAAAATTCATAATCCTTAAATTTGTACTTTTTTCCTCTTAAAAATGCTTTGATTTAAAAAATACTAGATAATTCAATTTGTCTATTCATTTCAAGTTGGAAATTAATCTATTTAGCTTGAGGCTACATAGCTTTCTCTCATTAGCTGGGCTGTCCAAAGATATGTGACTATTTCTGATACAGTGAGACACTGGGATTTTCAAATATTGCTGAGATCTTAATCAAAACTCTGCTGATTGCTTGGGAGTTGGGTCCTTTGAGAGAGAAAAATAAATCAACCTACCCTGTGACTAAGTTATATTAGTAATGTTATAAGATTGTTTATTTCTAAAAATTTTTAAAATGTGCTTTTTATGTAATGCTGTATTTTATATTTGCAGAAATCTTGCATTAGACCTGGCAAATTGTCCAGATTGCTGTACATGCTTAGCATTGAATTTATATTCCCAAGAACTATTTTAACCTGTGGTTGTTGCTTCCATGAAACAGCCAATTCAAGGATGTGCATGTTATTATTCCCATTCTGTTGATAAGGAAACTGATTAGGAAAATCTGACTTGGCCAAGTTCATAACACCAGTGATCCGCAGAGTGCTGGAGCAGTCTTCCTCAGACAATGAATGCCTTGCTCCGTCATGGTTCAGGCCTTTCCTCAGCTATCATATTCTCAACTAACCCTTTCCTGATAGGCTGTCCAGTAAATGCCATCTCTGCCTTTCCCTACTCAATCCTTGCCTGTTGTCCTGTTGTATTTTCTGTATATTACTTCTCTGTCCAAGACCATCAAATTGGTGGGATCATATATTTCCCCTTGCTCCCTTTAGAATACAGACTTCATGGATTTCTCTTTCTATTCACAGTGGTGTCCCTGGCACCACGTATCATGCTTTGGCACCTTTATATCTCTGTGACTAATGGTTGAACGCTTTCATTGATATCTGTGATGTGAAGAATCATATTGGCTCCTGGTATCCCGTGATAACAAGTAAGCCAGGATTTGATTGTCCATGTAGTCCAAACTAAAGTTTAGTTTAAAATCTACAATAAGAACACATTAAATATGTTGCAGTAGTCTTATCTGCCCCAAAGCTGCCCCAGATAGCCTTGACTGCATCCTGATGCAGGCTCTGTAGTGCAGATGTGCAACTTAATCTCATTTCTGACATTCACTGTCACTCTTCCCGACCACCACCTTCAACAAAAGTTCTGAAGTATTAAAACCGTGTGTTACACAGCGCTAGCATGTTTTACAGTGAGCAGGGCAGACGTAGAGAGCAGTTGTCCCGGAGTTTTGCACAGATAAAGGAAGGATATAGTTTTGAGAGGCATGCTATAACTACAAAGTGCATCCTGAAGGCCATTCAGTTCACAATGAAGGTCTGTGTTTTAAAATAGCACTATAACAAAGTAACTCCAGAGTTTTGGCAAGGGCTTCAGCTATTTATAGAACCAAGTAAGCCACGGTAAATAGTGCCACAGTACCCAGTTCTGCCTTGCCATAACCCCAAACTTATGAGAAGTACTGTAATTATATTTTTCTACTTAAAAAAAAATCATAGTAGCCATTATCAGTTTAACCATACGGAAGCTCAGGCTGAGATTTCTTTTTTAAATGCATAGTTTTGATTTTCAACAGCTGCACTGGGTCTTTAATCATATATTATCTTTATGAAGCCTTTTTCTAACATATGTTAATTGGCTGTTTTCTGTGACAAATTATGAGCTCTTACTTTGATGAGGTTCAATTGCAATCATGTTGGAGTTGAGTACGTGGAGTTTCCACCCCTGCTGGCTCCTCAAACCACTACAAACATCCGCACGTCACTGCAGTGCTGAGTAATGGCAGGATTTGGGCTGGCTGATTTTGCTACAGATTTTTTTTTTTCCCACAGGATATTTTCAGCTTCTTTGTACTAAATCTGTTGCAGGGTTTGCCCTTTTTAGCAGAAGCATGCTCTAAAATTAACATCAAATCTTATTGGAGATTACTATAATACAGTGAAAAATATTTCATAATATCACACTCCAGTGTCTCTTTTGCTTTACTGAAATCTCAGTACATTTATTACACATTATTAAAAAGTCAGTTTGTTATTGTGAGTTTGATATTTTCTACATCATCAGCATTTCGTAACAAATATTTTGAACTTCCCTCTTTTGAGGGGAAAATGTATTGTGTACTTGATCCAGGTACACATTCAGCTATGATAAAGAAATTACACATAACAATTTTGCCCAGCTGTTGCCAAATTTGTCAGTATTTTAAAAATCACATCATACAATATTTTCTCTTTTTTTTTCTTTGCAGTTACATCTGTTGGTTAAGTAATGAAAACAATTGTATGTTCCATAAAGGTTAATGTCGTATAAGAAGCACAGCGTACATTCCTGTTCTCTATCATAATATCAACTTTTAATGTATGATTAGGATCAACAGGAATATTCTAATCCATCTGCCCGGAGAACTGTGACAGATAGGTTACATCAAATACCAACAGATGATCAGTGATAGCTATAATTACAGTAGATATGAAAATGCAGTGCATTTGTTTATATTTCGGGGCAAGTAGTCCAGGTTATTGATTAAGGCTTTCAGAACCTGCTTTACATATCAGTCATATTGGGATTGATTTGACTGTTTCTGCCTTGATATCTAAGCAAAGGGCTCTAGGTAATCTTCACTTCTCCAAAAGCCAAAGCTGGGGGTCAGATTTCCGTACAGGTATTCAAGTTTAGAATAAGATGAGCCAGATGTGAGTAGGCGCAACTCCTCCTCGGAGGCTGTTTTTAATCAGTCATTTCCCTGGAGTAGCACACAATCAATGAGCTCTAAATCCTGAGGCTACCTGCACTGGTAGGAAGGCCTGGGAACATCATTACAGAACTGACAACTGAGCATTTATGGAAAAATTAGAGCAGAAATTAAGGGTAAAAAAGGTTAACTTCAGAAATCTTTCTGTGGTATTGCTGTTTCTAGAGGGAGGTAGAAGAGATCATTTCAGATGTTTAAAAGACAGGGTTATTAAGTCCAACTTCTTTACTAATGAAAAGTTATTGAATGACATTATCCAGAACTGTTTAAACGTGTGTATTACTTTGAGACTGGAATGGGTTCCAGTTCAGAATAAGGAAATGGACGTAAAGCCTCCTTGTAGTTGGTGCCACTGTAGCCAGAGAGAATGGCTTCGGGAGGTGAGTGGTGCTTCACTGTGACTCAAGTCCAGGAGTGTGCTCTCTTGACCTAGTGCACACAAGGAAATTCAGTCCCACTTGATAAGACACATGCTTAATTGGCTTTAAGAAAATAAACTAAGGTAAAGAACAAAGTGTAAATGAAACAGAGAACTTGACACTTGACTGTATGGAAGCCTGTGAGCCATGTGGCTTAATTGGGGCCAGTTGGGATCATTTAATGATTGCTGTCAGAAGATCAGATTTAATTCTCCTTATAAGAGGACCACAGTGGGATAGAGTCAAACAAATTGTCATCAGAGGTTTTAGATGAGCAAAACCTTAATTAGGTTGATTAGGATGCTGTAAAAGAGATGAAGAGAAATATAAAAATTGATGAATCACCAGGTTCCATATTGAGGCATATATCATCTAGATTTTCAAAGGTATTATTATGGTATTTTGAATGTCACATCTACTATCATGTAATGTGTTCATATAAACTTTCTGAATATCTAAAGTTGAACTAGAAATGAAAAATAAATGACATTCGATTAAATAGCAGATGATTATTAAACAGTTTCTCTTTAATGTACAACAAAAACACTGGCAGGAGACAATAGTATTTCTTCCCATTTTATGGATATCTTTACATGTTCAGTAATTAGGAAAAGTGAGTAACAACAAGTTTTTCAAAGATGTAATTTTCAATCCAATCATTTAGTGTAATATTTGAATATAGAGTAAAACAGAGACATCACATAAAATGTCCCTTGGACCACTTGTATCACAGTCTTAAAATGTAGCTATTTAACTGGTAGAAGTGCTGAGAACTATTCAGTTATCTTAGAATGAATTCTTACTATTTTTTATCTATATATTTGGAAAAACTAAACCGTGTTTTTCCATATTTTGTGCACAACACATACACACACACACACACACAAATGTATCAACAAGGCTGAAAAATGTGTACAGTACATCAGTCCATCCAGGCTTCTAAGAAGAAAATATTCATAGCGCATTTCCATTTTAATCATGAAATATGATATAATAAAGATTGGGAAAATAATGAACATAATATTTTTCCTAACAGGATCATGAGATGCCTGGGAATTCAAATTTTTGTCATAATAAGATGAAAATGTATAATAGCAACGTGTCCCACTTCAAGCCTGGCTCGCTTCAGAGGCTGACAATTTTGTTTCGCTGCTGGTGGTGGTATATGTGCTTAACTTGCTTTGTGCAGTAACAGCAACAGAAAAAAAAATCCAGCTGCATGTGCTTATTGAGAGGTTACAGCTGGGGAGCAGAACAAAATCTGCGATGCTAAATGGTAGCTCTTGCTTTGTGCTAAAGACAGTGTGGCTTTACCTTTGTGGTAAGTCTCGCCACATCACCAAGTCGCTTCCGAAAACGTGGTGGCTTCACCGTTGTGAAAACTTAGTAAAACAAAGACGTGATAGAACCCTGAATTAATTACTTGATCTCATGTGGAAATATTAAAAACTGTGGTGTGGTTGAGGAGCACAAGCCTTTTGACATATTTAGACCATTTGCAGTTGACTTTGGCATAGGGAATGCAGAATGCTGTTTTAGCTACAGTGTGAAAAAAAAAAATGTCCAAGACAGAATATACCATGGATAGCTGTGACAGGAAAACTGTGTTTCTTTCATGTTTATTAAATTGTTTATAATGCATTGCAGTAGTCTAAAGGTATGCGTCTCCTAAATTTTGGAACTGTGTAAATAAAATGATTTATGTAAGTGATAATGGCAGGTTAGGCATTCTTATTAAATTAATTGCAGGGGTTTTCAAAACGAGTTCCTTTTTAGCCTTATTATATTTCTGACATACATTTCATCTCCTTTTGTCCTTGGGGAAAGATATTAAAGTAGGACTAGAAGCATTAACTTAGAGTTTCCAGCAGCCCTGGTCATTGGGAAAATTGATATATTTCCCTAGTTATTTCTACTTTTGCAGCCTGAAGCTCTTCCATGGCTGATACTTAAGAGAAACTTCTTAATTTTTATAATGTTATAAATTTTTCTTCATCTAGTGATTATTGTTACAAGACAAATGAAGCATTGTCTGTTAAAAGCGGCTTCTCATTAGCTTGGTAAGGAAGGTCTTCGTGGTGGATGTAAGGACTATACTGTTCACTTGATGGCTTTCCTCCACAGTATGACATTCCAATTTAGACCTCGAAACTGAAGCAGTCTCACAAGTAGTAGGCCATGCTACTACTAGTGTTCACCCAGCAATTCGTGTACACTACTACATGACCATTTGCAAATGAAAACCTATTCTCCTGATTTTTCTTAGGACAAGAAAAAAAATTAATTCTGAGGGATTTAAACACCAGTCCCTAGTTACCCCATGTCTTAAATGCCAAACTAGAATTCAAGCTCTGAGCTTCCTGACTCCCAAATCCAGTCACCTTCCACTTCTCAGTATAAATTATTCTTATCCTACTTATAAGATGCTATATAAATATGATAATAAGGATTTAAATGAATTTTATCAGTCTATTTCTATATGGGCAAAAATAGGAAAAATGTTCTTCAGTGTAGTCATTAAAATTAGTCACTAAAGGAAATGCCTCAGCTGAGAGATCCAAATTTTAATAAGTTAACTCAGTTCATTGACTAGTAGTTGTTAGATTTTACTGTATACCTGGCCAGTGGGTAGATACCGGGAACACAGAGGTGAGACTGTGGTAAGTGGTACAAAGGAAAGGAACTTGAGGCTGTGTGACCATATGACAGAGTAATTTGATATGATCAAAGCATGGAGTGCTTCTTTAGGAAGGGAAAGTGGTGCTGGGACAGAAGGGAGTAGAAGTAAGAAGGCACAGAAGAGAAGGAGAAACATTCCAGGCAGAAGGAATTGCATATGCAAACACCCTGTGCTAGGAAGAAGCATGACAGAGATTGGAAAAACTCATCAAAACTATTTGTTTTATGCATGTGCAATATTGTTACTAAATCTTGAAGGTGATAAAAATTCATCACATTGATATGAAATTGGAATAAATTCAGAAATTAACTTTGTGTTTGGCATGGTGTTATTCATCCAGTGAGAAAAAAATGGCTATTCGTTTATTACCCTCAGGAGGATAAGTCTTGTCTATGTTACTTTAAAATTAACTGTTGGCCCTCTTAGCTAGGATAACATAACATTCTCTAAAATATATGGTAAGCATAGAAACACTGACTTTCAGGACCAATGGAATATTTTCCACTCATCACATTGTCAGGCACCAATAAGAATAATAATTTGGTTTTATCATTTGAAGTTCAGAATAGCTCTTAAGGGAAAAAAGGTAAAAGTTCTGCTTGTTCTTTTTAACCAAAGTATAATTGCACGCCTCATATGTCTTTCAAACAAATCATAAAATAGAAAGTTAAATGTATCTAAATGCAACATAATGAGCTAAGTTTTCCACCTAAAATGATAATGAATCATTTAATTGTTTCAGTCAGTAGTTCCAGGCTTACAGCAACTGGGCTTATGATCATTTTTGCCCTTTACTAGGTACCTGGCTTGGATTTATTTTACAGTGGTATTTCTTTTTGTATGATATAGTATGTTTAATTTTCAGCCTTGAGTTTTTATAAAACATTCTATGAGGTTTCTAATGTTGGTGAAAATGTGAGTCAATGAAACATTTATTTTCCGAGATGAATGAAGAAAACCAGAATTCTTCCTTTGCAAATTGACATCACATATTCTAATGTTTTATCCTTCTTCATAGGCTGTTTTTATTTAAGTGATTGCATTGTACTTATTGTAGCAAAATGCATGCTTTGCAAAGATAATTTTAGAAGAAAAGAATTAATTTCTTCCCACATCTTTTAATGTGGCATGGCAGTCTCACTAGAAGATCAAAACATATAACTGAAGGTTATGTTTAATTTCTAAATCAAAGTGTTGTGGGAAGATGATTGAAATCTGATGATGACTCAGATTCACTTGATGTGTGGCTTTCTTCCTACAGAAACTTTATGGTAGACTGCCATTTTCATGTTAGAAAGAAACTACTAGTGAAGAGAATTAAATAAAGCTCACTAGAAGCTGAAAGTTTGTTAGTTACTTCATTTGGTTCCTAGTTTGAATTTTTTAAAGAACCTTGAAATCCTCAATAACTTAAGAGTTTTGTTGGTTTTTTCTTTTTTCTCTCCAGTGTATTTTTTTACTGTGAGGGTAAACAGGTAATCAATGTATTTCACCAACAGATTTTCTTTTCCAGCTTTTGTGATTCACATCTTTACCCAAAAAAACAATTATAATTTATGTATTTTGGCTTTTTGCTTGTACAGAATTCTTCATTTGCCTTGAGAGGCAAATTTAGATTATGTGGCTGTATTCACCTTGTAAAATGGTTTTTGTAAGGTGTGATAAATAGTAAGTGAGATATAGCTGCTGCTTCATCAAAGTCAGGGTTTCTCTTATTTTTATTTCTTGAAGTAATCATAGCAAAACACTAACTTAGAGTGAAATGGTTTTTTCTTCAGGTGTTATAAAGATAGAAATTAAAAATCAAGTCCCTGGTCTGGATTTCCCTCAGTGTCCCTTATCTGAACCTCGTCAAGGCCTCTGTGTGGGGTGCAGCACAGCACACTCAGACGGTTCTGCTCAGAGAAGGAAGTGGAGAGTTTTGGTTCCCATTTTACACTTCTGGAACAGTTTAGGGAAGGAAGCACCTTTACACCTTTTATTGTTCGTGGTTGCTGACATCATATCCTTCCCTGACCAGTCTGTGCGTGTTTCCTGCCATTCTGTCAAGATTCTTCTGTGTTACTGGGAGGGATTTGTTGGAGGGAGGGAGGGAGGGAGGAAGAGGGCAAGAAAGAGTGAGGGAGGGAAGGGGGAGGGGAGGTGTGTGTCACTTGGGGGAACTTGTTTGTGAATGAGAGTGCCAGTGGGAGAATGGTTTTCAGAGTCTGTCCAGAAGAAATTCTTCTCTTCTCGGGTCTCAAACACTTTGCCTTCATCTGTCTACTTCTGCCAAACTCAAAGTGAACAGAAGCCTGCCATAATGAAGTTCCCCTTTCTAGTAAGCAGCCTGATTTTATTTTTTCTTTTATATAGGTTGGCAGGAAGGGGGAAATGCAGATGACTCGAACTCTATAGAGTGTAACTATAGTAGAGAATTTCTTTTTTTTTTTTTAATTACTGATTGTTTATATATAACTTTGTCATTTCCAAGAATGGTTTTATTCATGTGGAAAAAAGTAGCGGCAGGCAAGACTTCTGGAATTATTTTAAGCGTATTCTTGATTGTACATAATGAAAGTTCTCAGTATAACTTGAAATTCTACTATAGGTCATTTATTCTTATTTTACAAATGTGCAAAACAGTTTAACAAGTTACTAAAGTTGTATAATCTCTTCCTCTGCCTGTCTAGGCCTCCTACAAATTACTATTTGAAACTGACCTTAGAGTGTATATATAAATTTTTTTGCATAAAACTCAGGTTAGAGAAATAGTTATGCTAAGGAAACAATGAGTGTGCTCTTGTTGACCTTCCTAAACCTTTGCATCTTTATTGCCATCCTTGAGATGTCAAGGAAGACACAATCACATGCTCCAAGTTGCATGTTTCATGACATATTTTCCTTCAGGATTCCTCAGTCATACCATCACCATGCATTACTCTCTGTGTGGACTTCATATCCATTGTGTATTTTATGAATGTTCAGAAAGCAACGCTTTCAGAAATATTCATTCATACAGAAAACAAAGTTTACTTCTATTGAAATTTAAACGTGTGTCTTTCCATTATTTTACATATTTCAACAAGAAAAATATATTCCACTTTTATCAACCATTTTAAATATATGCACGCATATGTACACATGCATATATGTACACACATATATACATACCATACATGCACACATACATTCCTTCTGGCAAAATATTTTCCATTATGTTTTAAAAAAAATTTTTTCAGAAATACACTCTTTCTGAAAAGCGCCTCTTGTTTCAAGTTGTGAAACTCGGGTGGTGATATGGAGCAACTCTTCTGAGTTTGGTTCATCAGGCACCCACTCTGTCTTTCTAAGGAGACTTTTTTCCTCCAGGATGTCTGTCTACTTGTTGGGTTATTTGTGTTTTGAAATCGGGGTCTGTAGACAGTAGCCTTGTCACCACGCTGTAATCTGTTCACCCTGACCTTCCACCTTAAAGTGAATAAGCGCTTAGGCAGGCAGAGTTCTGTAAGCCGATAGTGCCACCCACCTCAGCTAAATGAAAGGAAGGGAAATCGTCCCATATGCCTTTACCATGGATTTGTGGATTGGTTTTCTGAGATAGAGCCTGTTTGACTCTCTGGGGTGTGGTACATGCGTGGGAAATACCATTCTAATGTGCTGTTTGCTTCTAAGGTAAGACTACAGAAAACACAGGGAAGTTGCCCAGTTGAGTGATATTTAAGACTTTCTAAAAATAGATGGACAAAATAGTGTTTGGCAGTATGGACTATGTGATGCAATTGTGCTTTGTGAATTTTTTTTGTGTGCTTGAATGTGATTTTTACATAATTTATAGCCAATGTTTTCTTGTATATTTGTTGAATGCATTATTTATGGAACTTTAAAAAACTTTTGATCTACTTTCCAACCTTTAAAAATGCCGCCGGAGTAATACTTTTTGATAAGCACTGTGGTCATGATATAACTCAGCATGTACATTCTGAGAGGCAGAACCAAGCTGCAGGTTAGTCGAAAAGCATTAAGCAGAAGAGAATGGATAGTCTTAGTGTTTAAGCAGTGCTTAATCCACCAGAACTAATTATATCATAATAGCTTTTGCAATTAGATAATCACCGAAACTTACATTTAGGAAAATGTATTCAAAGTGACAAAAATTTAGAAATTTCATTTAAAAAATCAAAAGGCAGCTGATGATCAGACAGAGTATCTAACAGCCTTCCTGTTCCAAGAACCTTGAACTGGAGCCAAATAATCTATTAAATTGCCAGGACATTGGCTTAGCGTTACATAATACATGTGGGAATTTATCAGGTCCTTTGTCAGACACTAACTAAAATAAACAGGGAAATTCTGAGCAATGTGTAAAGTAGTTGTATTCGTTAACATAAAATGAGATGAAATAATTGAAGCTGTTGCTTGCAAGTGAAGAAACCATTGTGAATGCCTTCTTGTTAACTTCCACATTTCATAGCAACTCATGCTCATTATGTTCAAATATTTTCAGATACAATTTAAAGCATAGTAAAAATATACTTGCAGTATTCTGGGGTCCTTGAGTTTATCTCATGTAGTTGATCTGTACTTTGATTTTAATTCATGACTTAGAGCTCTCCAACAAAAACTATCAAGCTTCTTCGATTTTGTATCTTACTCCCAGAAGAGATATGATGTGTCTTGTTTAAATGTTTAAATTTAGATGGATTATTATAAAAATACAGTTATAAATGGAGTAATTAATTTAATTTTTGCACCATTTCCCTATCAGTGATATCTTTTTTTGATTCTTGTGTTCTACGTTACAGTCTAAGGATTTTCGAAAGGAAAAGATCTCACTGCTGACAGATGCTTGTAATGTAAAATGAAATATTCCACATTATTTTTACAGTGTTCTCATAGCAATGATTTTAAAAAATATGATTAAAGGATTTGGATTTAAATTAGTTGACATTTACATATATCAAATAGCACTTTCATAATCGTCCATCCTATTTGCATAACTAGGGACGTTATCACCTCTGCTGTCAAAACATGAGATTGTTTTCCCTTCAGAAATGAATTAGCTGCCCTACTTAGCATACACAGGTATATAAAGGTTCATTAACTCCCTGATTTAGGTAATTTTTCAAAACAGGAGGGTGAAAATTATCACCTAATTTTATTAAAAATATTAAGAAACTCTTCACCAAAAATACATTTCATTTCAAGTGTTGGGCTTTAAAGCAGTTTTCATCATTTTAAAATGAAATGTCTTGTTAAATTACTTATGAGGGTATTTTAATTATGAAAACAAACAATTCCTACATAATATGCCCCTGTATGTTATGTACCATGTACTTGTAATAAATATTTATTTTCATTTTATTGTTTTATTTCCATATAGTTATTTCCTTGATGAAATTAAATATCATAGTTCTTGTGAAACTGGCTTGCTACTAAAGTGTTATTTAATTTTTTTTTTTCTTTTTTTGTTCAGCAGGAACGAATGCAGGAATTTGGGAACTGAGCCGTGCAAGTGCTGAAGAAGGAGATTTGTTTGAAGGAAACAGGAAAGAGAAAGAAAAGGAAGGAAAAAATACATAATTTCAGGGACGAGAGAGAGAAGAAAAACGGGGACTATGGGGAGAAAAAAGATTCAGATTACGAGGATTATGGATGAACGTAACAGGCAGGTGAGTGGGGTAAATTTTTGTTGATATCTTTATTTATATTGATTATTTAGTACATTTTCTCCAGATACGTTAAAAGTACTAAAAAAATTTTGAACTGGTAAACACAATTAAGATAAGTTTTATGAATTAAATGTAGCCAGTTTAAGTTCTGAAAGTCTTTTATGTGTAAAGGGGAAAAGAAATCACCTTAACTATTAGAAATATAGTTTAAACATTCATGATTATTCACTTGTTACTTCAACATGAATTTAAATGAGAGCTGTACTTGTATGACATGAATAACTTAATAATTAGAAGTTAATAAGCATACCATTGCTACATTGCACACATCAGCAAACAAAGATATTCTTATATTCATGGGAGCTGGGCCTTTTATGGTCATCCATTTAAAGGTTTGTAATATAGGCTAAATTTACTGTCTAAAAATGAGTTTCATTCTTTTCACCGTGAAAGAAACTTTGAAATATATCCAAAACATTATAAGATTGTACTGACAACAACAAAACACCCACATAAGATATTAGTAACATACAACATATAGGCAAGAACTTTCAGTTAATTCATACTATTTTCTTCAGACCTTGAACTTTATAAACATAGAGGCAGATGGTGTTACATTTTTTTTCTGGAACTCCAACGATAATGTCTGTATGATGCAATTAATCAGTTGTGAAGACTTTATACATCCAAATGTTCAAGTCAGCATTAAAGACTTGCAGATCTTGAATGCCTGTGGTCTGACTCATTTGTCTTCACACTTGGGGAGGGTAGATTTGGTTAGGCTGTGGAAGGGCAACTGGGCAGTTTATGCACACCCTAATGTTAAATATCTAGTAATGGTCCTTGGGAGAAACTCTAATGCTGCTGGACCCCAACATTTGCATAGAAATCATGGAACCTGCAAAACAGGCTGTCCTTGGCCAGGGGAGAGAAGAGTGTTTTGTTTACTGCCTGTTTACACTGCAGAAAGCTAAAGACAGCGCTGGGTATGAACCACCAGGCTATGATTCCTCCACATAAAGACCCTCATCCCTGCTAAGTGCCCCTTTTTATCTTTCTAGACTTACAAGGGAGACTAGAATAGAATCATTTTTCAAGACTCGAGGTTGATATATATAGATAGATAGATATAGATATAGATATATAAAATAATGAATAAAAATTGTTATTTATGCCATCAGAGCCACTAGACCATTAAGAACTAAGGAGCTTTTTAGGTTTTCAAGTGTGTACACCTTTAAATTACTGTAAACTTTAAGGTACACCTGACTGACTGTTGGCTGAATGTTTCACTAAAGGATGAATAATATCAAGATTTAAGTGGATTCCTTTTGCCTTTTTCGTATACATTGTTTATTGCCATAGATCAAGACTAAAAGCAGAAACTATCACTATTAAACCATTAATTTTTAATTAACTTATAAATTGAAATTAAAATTAAAACTGAAATACCAAACATCATGTACCATTGACTGTTTAGACTTTGTTATTTGGACTAGGATGTGTTTTGGTTGCAGTCAAAAATTACATAAATTAGCTTTTACACTGTATTAATAACGTCAGGTAATTTTTAGGTTCTTGAGATTCACTATATCTTCCTTTCACTTACAAACATAGAAGAAATTTTTTGCTGGTTGAATTCATGAGCTTTCATTATGCTTTATAAAAAAACAAACAAAAAAACGTAAATTCACCTTGGAATACAAGAACTTTAACATGATAATTTTGAGCTAACAAGTGAACTTTGGAAGTTCCCTTAAATATGGCTACATTTACACTTACTATTATTCTCAACTGTGCTAAAAGTCATAGTAATTTTAGGATAATAAAAATTATTTAAGATTAGTTTGACTTTGTCTTTAATCCTAAAGATGAATTCCTTGATTTTATTTTGTAGAATTTAGGACCTGTTTATTCTTTTCTACAGTGTAGAAATATAATAAGCTATTTAATTCAGTGCTCTTAAATGGAATTAGTAAACTGAAAATTATTGTGTTTTAATGAGTATGTATTTCAATGATTATTTTAGATGCCTATTGACAATTTTAAACAGCTAGCTCTCTTACATACTGATGTTTGTCTTGCGTACCTCTCACCTCTTCTGAGTGGTCTAAAGAGCCTAACGTGTTTAGGTCATTTCTAATAGATAATCAAAAGCAGCAAATCTGTGGAGGCACCCCTAACCTGGGCTTCCCTTAAATCGTGTGTTCACATGGTGAAAAGAAAAATGCTAGCTGCTGTACCTTTCAGAAGCTATCCACTGTACACTGTCTAGTAGGACCTCACACAATGGCCCACTGTCATTTTTTTTTAAATGTGGTGAAGACTGCTCTTCCATTGCACTTGTTTATTTGGCTCTACACAGAACAGGGTATGTTTTTAACCAGAAAAAGAAAGTCTGACTTAAAGTTTAAAATGAAATATACAACATGATAAGTTTTGTACTGTTAAGACATAAAACTGGTGTAACAGCCTGGCTATTTAAATTACATTTTGCCTTTTATTAATGGAATATAGAACAGCTAAAATTCAGAAACTTCAGTTATATACCTAAAATAATTTAGGGGAGGATGAAAATTCACAGTTCTTTATTTTAAAATTTTCAGAGTTTTAAGTTTCTAAAAACAACTTACTTTTTGATTTAGATAAGGTGGATTTCTTAAGCTAGTATGAATAAAATGAAGTATAAATAAAATCATGAATAATCAGTTTATTTTACAGATGTTCAAGTAGCTTGATAAAAGTAGTTAATGATGATGTTCCAAGAAATGCATATATGTTATTTCATTTAATCCTTAGGAATCCCATTTGTTAGCTGAATATTCATTAAATCAACAATTAGTAGGCTGCAATTTTCCAAAAACCAAGTTTCAGTGGCAGATAAGAATCTTTATTCAGATTATTGTCCACCACAAAGTCAGCAAAGTTGTCTGCAAAGGACCAGCTGCCAAACATTTTTGGCATTTTATTCCAAATACTTCGCTCTTCTCTGGTAGCTTGGATGCATCCCTACACAATATATAAATGAACAAGTCTGTCTGTGTTAAAGTTTTACTGACAGAATGGAGGTGGCCTTGAGTTGACCCATGGGTCATAGTTCGTGAACCCAGGTGGAATGAAACAAGCATGAGCTATAAAAGTAGAAAATTTCATTTGTGTAGTAGGAATGAAAATATGAACACACTATGAAATATGAAGGAGGTTCTGTATTTATCATGGAGGGGTGGAGAATGGCCTCTAAGGAAATGCTAAGAGATGGGAGCTAAAAGATTAGACCGGGGGTGACAACATTCTGGAGGAAATGGATTTGCCAAGCTTCTCAAGATAGGAAAGAGCTCTGCTGTGGAGTCAAAGAACGCCATTGGGACTTGAGCCCAGATATAACTTTACAGAGTTGAGAGGAAAGACTGGATACCGGGAAGGGCCAAGATCATGCAAAACTTTGAATATCCTCTTAAATTCTGTTAACTGGCCCAAGATCATATAGATAATACCAGAAGATGGCCAGAATTTGAGCCCCGATCTCTCATATTCAAGACCAAACAAAGCATGTGTTTCTTAAGGATGTCTTGATGCATCTAGCCATGTCATTATTTCCCCCAATTACGTCGTAATCCATCCAGTAAAATAGACTGACTAAGAGCATGGTGTTCAGAGATAGCACAGACTGCTTCTAATTCCAGTTCAACCACTTACTTGCTGAATAACTCACTAGCAAATTTACTTAACCCCTCTGAGCCTCATCCTTCCTCAGCAGAATGAGGATTAAAAAAAAAAACCTACTTCATTACATCACTGACGTAACTAAACTAGGTGATACATCTAAAGCCCCTAGTACATAAGTGCTGCCTTTTACCTGTGAAGACGCATGCTCTTTGAACCATTAGCTATTACAGTTAGTGTGATTTCTATCAAAACAGCTCCTGGCTGTGTAACATCCTGAAGAATGCTAACTGCACCTTCCTTTGAAGAGTGCTTTACCTTAAAAGGGTATTAGGAAGGTGAAGGAAAAAATGGAACAGAGGAACACAGCCTTCAGCCTTCAGAAGCTAACAAGGGACTGGAGAATCGCACCCCAGCAAGAGCCAGTTGTTGCAGAGAGGATGGTTTGTGAACAGGAAGCAAGATCACTCAGGACTTTGTAGAGCTGGGTTTACAACAAGAATTGGGGGAGGCACTGGGCTGTGGGACGTTATTTTCAAATATGTGTTATTGACCAAATTATTTTTAACTACCTCTCACCATTTTTATTACTTCTAGCATCCAGCCTTTGCTAATAGCACAATTTCAGTTTCTCCAGCTGCCATCTTTTCTTTTTACCTAAGTGTCTGCAGGAATTAAACAATCATATACTCTTACCCTCTTTCATATACCAAATTTAGCTACCGGTTCCTGAAACAGATTTTTAAATGTTTTGTCCTTGCATGACTCTTTTTACAAACAATATATTTAGAAACCTGTTGTATTTATTACATTAAGAAGAATGATATATAAAAATTAGGCATGCTTAACCGAAACTACATACTGGGCTCTGGAGAAAACTTGTGTGTTTTCATTCAAATTTTTCAGCTTTCCTACTTTGGAAAGGATAGGAGAGGTAAACCCAAATTAATTTGTGCAACTTGTTATAAAAAAATACGATTAAATATTTAAGTAACTATAATGAGGACATATTTGCAAATAACACAGGGTCTTGAATAGCAAGTTAAGGAAAAATATATCCAAATGCCTTAAGTTTTCTTTTTTTCATCAGATCTGGCACACTAATAGCTTTTGCCAGCAAACAAAATTTCATGTAATTATCAGAGCAATAACTGGAGCACAAATTAAAGACAATTAGCTACAGTCTCCTGTTAATAGAACAGAAGAATCCCCTTATGACTAAAAAGAATTCAGAGTTCATAACTGTTAAATTTTCTAACATTTCCTCTTCCCGGTGTTCCTATCTGTTTCTTTATGTGAGTCATACATTATATGAAAGAGCTTGGGAAAATACTCAGTATAGATGCAGCCACTGACAGTTCCACATACTGAGGTTTTTCAGCTAAATCTGGTATATTCTACACTAAACTGAAAACTAAAAAGGGATGGATTGTTTCCCTCAAATGACTCTTCAAAAAGAAAAAAATAAATTCTCTCCTTCTCCTGTTTTCCATTGCTTACAGTTCTTAGAATTTTAACTAAAATTTCAAAGAGATGCTTAAGGTAACTTCCCTTCAAAGTGATATCCAGAGCATTGTAAATCAACCAGTTAATTGCAATTCTAAATTTGGAAATTGCATCCTAAAAACCTTATGTGGAATTTGTTAAAACTGAGACAGATTCACTCTTTAAATATGGGGAACTGGTTAATTGACAAATATAAATTGTTTTGAGGAAGTCACTGTTCGAGGAGATGAATTCTGTATGGAGCTCTGGAGAGGAAAGCCATGCAGTCACACTGTCAGATGCTCTTCCTTTGCCTGAAGGAGGAGAACTTCCAGGTTCATCAGTTTTACTTTTAAACAGTATAGCAGAGTTATCCTTGTTAGTCAAGGAATAGCTGGAAACTTTTCCAACCTTACTGAGAAGCTCAGCCAATGCAAAAGTGCTCACTTTTTCTTTCTATACCCCAAAGAAGCCAGAAAATACCTTATAATGATGATGATATGCCTTGTTTCTTTATATCATTTCTTAAGAACTGATTGTCTACCCTATACTTCGTTTAAAAATTAAACTAAACTCGTTTATAAGTAAAATTGGTATCATCGTAATATATTAACATGTGGTACATCTCAGAATTGAGTTATACAGTATATTGATACATACTGGGGATGCCTATGTAAAGATTTCCCAGAATATTAGTTAAGGCATTCTTTCACTAATCTTGAAATCACCAAAGGAAAAAGTTTTTATTCAGAGTTGAAATTACCAGTGATTGAAAAAGAATGCCAGAAGGAAAAAACAGCACAAATTATACTTTCAAAGATTTCCAAATTAAAAACAACAACAAGAAGAAGAAAAAAAGCAGTGTCCAGTGTGCACATATGTGTTCGACAGGGCATCAGACCATTTACTTCTGTTTTTATTCCCAGCAATTTGAAATTATTCCTAGTAATTTTCAAAACAATTCACAAATGGTCTCCCTACTATGTAGTTGGATTGTAGCAATAGTGTTTGAATGAGCGAGAGCAGTGTGTGACATTTGTGTGTGTTGTGGGGACCTTTATTCTTTTGAGACAAGATCTTGTGAAGTTGCTGAGGCTGGCCTCAGACTTGCAGTTTTCCTTCCTCAGCATCCAGGATCTTTGAGATTATAGGCATGCACTCCAGGGCCTAGTTGGTATGTGACATTTTATAGTTGTGTCGGCTAGACCTATTCCACTATTGACAGAAAGATATTGTCCCAACTGAACTGCTGTCAAATCTATTCATTAGATTTCCTTTGGTAGGAAATCCAGGAGAGGCCAAATTTTTCACAGAGGAAAGAACAAGGGTCTCCTCTAGGACTTTGTAATTTTATGTAAAAAATAAATTTTGGGGTGAAGGGTTTGGGGATGTTTTATTGTTTCACTTTTAATATGTATATCTCAAATAATTTCTATTCAAAATAGTAATAAAAGCTCTTACTTATTGCACCTCATACATTTTGGGTAGAAAGTTGACATGGAAGGCTCTTTCATCTGTGAATGCATGTACACTGAGTTCTGCTTGCTACAAGTCATATTTTGCTTTGCAAATTCGCAAACTATGTATGATGCTATATTACTGGGAAACCAGCACTAAAAATGTTACAATGACAAATAAACTGCATAAACCAAGAGGTTTCTTTCAAACTGCAGATTAAAAGATATATTGCTAATTGTTTCAAAAGCCATGTCCTTTGCAGTCAGAATTCCCCTTAACATTATAATTTACCCATTTAAAATGGAGCACCTTGAAAAATTATTAGGGTAAAAGTATTTTTAGAAGTTTATGTACTGTTGTCCTCTTATTGAAGGCAATTTGGAAACTTATTTTTTTTCTGAGAATAATAGCTGTGGCAAAAATATAAATAACAATTAAATAGGAGTAAATTAAAATTCCATAATTTGCAATGCACATTTGTGTTCCTTTTGGAATATGTTGGGCCATTAATAGGAATAAGAGAACCAATTTAAATGTTTGGAAATTTGACTTTTAATTTTAAATTGGAACAGTTTAGCTTAAGAAATCACTAACATTTAAATAACATTTCAACAAATGTAACTGTTTGGAAACTACAACCGAGACAGCCTCCTGCCTTCTGTCTTGCAAGGATTGATTTGGAAGGCCCTGAGGGAGAAAATATTGGAGTTAGGAGGTAAAACTGAAGCCATTGTGGAAAGGAAGAAGTTACACTCTTCCTGTTATGACAGGAAAACATAGACAAATGTGCTTCCTGAGCTTTTGCTCAGCAGGGAATGAAGCATTCTTTGACCTTTACCTTAGGTACATTTTGGCTTTGTAGAACTAGTAAACATGTTTTTGCCCCCAAAATATTAATTTGGCTTATTTGATTCATCTCAGTTTCAAATTATATATCTTATGTAGATGAGGTAGGGAAACAGAGGTATTTATTTTATGACTGCTTCTACAGATTGGATTTAAAATGCAAATCAGCCCTTTAACAAACCAAGCAGATCTGAACAGCACATATACAAAATTAAAAGCATATTGCATTATAGTCTTCTCTTTTAAAAGCCAAAACATTCCTAGGCTTAAAAAGAGACCATAATAAAATCTTTTAAGTCCTAGCAAATTTAACAATTTTAGATCAACCTTTCCTTTCTTCGTGTAGACAAATTTATCAGAATGTTGAAACCCAGACTGTGAGTTTGTTAATAAACACTCAAGTCCATGAATATGCTCTCAATTATTTGCGATCACATTCACTGTTTATTATTGTCTGTTATAATACTGTGCAGTGCACAAAATATAAAATTTTATTTTAGAATTTGGGATGTTGTCTCAGGGTAAGGAGCTGGTAGAATTCTAAATTTTATACTTGGAAGCCCCTTGGTTAAATCCTTTTATCTTGTTCAGAATTTTAGAAACTTCTGCTTGAAAATCCTTTGGAAGTACTACCATGTTTCAACGAAGCTGTGCTCAGTTTGCTTGAGGCTAACGAGGACAATGGTCCTCTTTGCAGCAGAACACACTGCTGTCTCATCCTTGCATGTTGTGCTGGAGGGTTATAAGCACATGGTAGCAGTCTGCTTAAAAGAGTCCCTCACTGCTCTTTAAAGAGCCTTTCATTTAGGATGGCAGGCCCCGTCATTGTATAAAGGAGCGCTTGTCTAGAACACAAGTCTGCAGTTGCATTGCTTCCTCCCACCGAGAGTACTCATCAAGCCTAAAGCTCGAAAGCCTATCTAATGACAGACTGAATTCAACAAAATAAAACTAAAGAGGAATACTTCAGAACAGTTGTACCATTACTTACTGTCAGGAACAAGGGAGGGGGAAATGGAACATTTAGGAGGGCATTTCCCTTTTTTTCAATTAAAGATTGTCATTACAGACTCTTGACTCCATCCCTAACCCTTTAAACACATAGCAAGACCTAGTGGCTCGTGGATTACAGAGTGCATTGTCTCTATGAACTGTCCATCTTCTCATTCATTAGTCATTCAGCTGCCTTAATGGGGAAGAAACAGAGATTATCTAGGTGGGGGGATAAGGAGCATGAGATCTAAAATATTTTCATAGAATTAAAGTTATAATCATCATGATTCTATTTGAAGAAAAAGAAATGACAGAATCTAAAAATATTGAAAATAGAATTAGTTCCAATACATTATAAAACAAAGAAATTACTTCATGAGATAAAGAAATAGGCAAGGACTGGAGATGAAGTTAGTAGAGCACTTGCTTAACGTGCATGAAGACACAGGTTTAATTTCCCATACTGCAAAACAGCAAATGTGGGGGCATAAAAATGCTCTCCTCAGTGAGTACTGCACAGTTTGGCTAAGATTAGGTCAAAAGTATTCTGAATAGTAGAAAGAAATATTTGAGACCATAGATAAAATCACTGTTGCTTCCCTTAGTGATACATCTGAAGTGTGCTAGGGCTAGGTTTCAGTTATTCTTATAGATGTGGCAGCTGCTGGTTCCAAAGATCCTTTTCCTTCATTTGTTCATAACTCTTCCCTGTAAGGTGCAAGGACTCATGCTGTTAATATGGAGGAAAACTCTCCTGGAGTGACTTTTTGTTTATTTGTGTTTTGGTTTTGGTACTAGGGATTGAACCCAGGGGCTCTTAACCACTGAGCTAAATACCCAGACCATTATTTTTTCTTTTTTCTTTATCTGAGACACGATGTTGCTAAATTGCTCAGAGCCTTGCTAAATTGCTGAAACTGGCTTTGGACTTGCAATCCTCCTGCCTCAGCCTCTTGAGCCACTGGGTTTGTAGGCATATGCCACTACATCTGGTTTGAGGTACTTTTTTGAATAAGAACAGGACTACGAGAGTGGATGGAGGGGGTAAGCATGTGGACAGGAGAGAGAGATTATGAAATACCCTTTCCATTACACAGTAGTCAGACTTACTTCTTCTCTCCCTTGCATGAAATGATGTAAGACTTGTCCTCTGTTTTCAGAACTTGTTATTTACATTGCCTGTGTGTAAATAAGACGTCCATCTTTTTTTATTCTTGCTATAAGCAAACTTGTATTTGCTACCAACCAAAATATTTCCCATTTTGTGAAACTTAAACATCCATAAATACAGAAATAGTGTGTACCCACTGGTGTATGCACACAGCCCTCACTGACTTTCGTGGGAATGACTTGAGTGTCTGCAGGCAGCCTTAGCTATAGAACCGCATAAAAGCAGCTTTGGTTTATAGTCAGGATCCAGAAACCAACTTGTTCTCAGTTTAGTATTATTTTTTTTACTTTAGAGAGCTATCCTTACATTAATTAATGTTATGTACTACTCTCCTTGCACTCAAAAGAATTTCTAATGATCGTTAATATAATACCACAAAAGGTAGTAAGTACTTGCACCCTACTCAGTTAACACTTGACTGGTTCGTGCTCTGCTAAACTTCAGCACAGCTGTCTAAAAGAGGGAAGAAACATTGTCTAGAGGAGGATGGATTTTGTGTGAAAAAGTTTGTATTTCTAGTCCATCCAGGAATTAGTTTTGTGGCCTTGGATAGGCAGTTCAGCTCTTGCTCATCTGAGAAATGGGGATGATAAACTGTGCCATAAAGTGCCTTCAAGGAGATGCTGTCAAAAATCACACGATAGCTTATTATAAAGACTTTGAACTTCTTTTAAAAATTTGCCAAAGTCAACACTCTTCTCTAAAAGCAAAATTAGAAGATACACGATATGTTCCCATTTCATCAGAAAACCCGTACACAAAATTTATGTCAATTTTACAAAATGTAAGTTTTTACGTTAAGTTAAAGTAACAAAAAAGTAAAACAACTATGCAAAAGTTTCCCTTTTTGGTGAGAGTCTTCCTGTTAACATAGTCTAAATATGCACGGGAATATACATTCACTTATTCATTTTTTATCGCAAAAAAATGTATAATTCTTCCATCTATACACTCTTTCATTCAACAAATATTTAACCAAGTATCGTTCTTGAACTTGAATGACAAAGATGGACAGAAGCTGGACTGGGCTTTCAAGGAAAGGCCAGGATCTAGTTGAGGCAGTCCCATGTAGGCCTCAATAAATAATGGTCACACAAATTGACAGGTCCTAGAAGAGCAGTCTTTTGCAGTATGAAACAAGTAATTAAGCCTAGCACATCAGAAGAAATATACTGCCTACCTTGTACAGTGTTTCACAGTCAACAAATGTCTTACACTTGTGTTATGTCTTTTAGAAAACTCTATGGGATTCCTATTATTTCCTCCATTTTGCAGGTAGGGAAATAGGTTCATATAGATAAAGCAGTTTACCCAAGGGCACACAGCTCATAAATGACATACCCCAGACACAATTTTCAGTCCCCATGTTTTTGCCAGCACATTGCCAGCAATAATACATATACACTACTTCTTTAAAAAACATTTTAGGGATAGGAATGTGGCTCAACAATAGAGAACTTACCTAGTATGTGAGAAGCTCTGGGTTTGATCTCCAGCACTGGAAAAAAAAAAGGGGGGATAATGTGTTTTTCCTACTTTATCAACCTGGACAGTTATTTTTCTGTGCATTTTCAGCAGATCAGCTATAAGGTTATCTACTTGAGTTATTTACTGTGTTTTGTATCTGCTCTAACTACATAAAAAGATTCCATTTTATTTTTGATATATGGAAATTATAAGTGATAATTATAGTATATTAATGACATTGAGTAAACTAAACTTAAGACATTCTGTTCATGTCACTAACATGTTAACATGAAAGGACAGCATGGAATGCTTGTTTAGAACCATGCTACCAATCACTTTATCCTCCCTTTTACCCCTAAATCTATATTACTTAGGCGTAGAATCTGAATATCTAAACATAAATATTTCCAGCCCAGCTTCCTTCTTTTCTTTTCTTTTTTTTTTTTTTAAGAGAGAGGGACAGTGAGAGGGAGAGAATCAATTTTTATTGAGTTTTTCACAAGGCTTTCATTGCTCTGACACTTAGTTGTGTATGTGGGTGCTGGGGTTTGAACCCATGTACTTGTACATACTGGGCAAGTGCCACAAGTGCCATAACCACTGAGCCACTGCTCCAGCCCATGCCCCACCCAGCTTCCTTCTTAACTCAGAAACTCCTTCTATGCAGATCTTCATATCCAGCTCCACCTGAGCGTGTTCAAGAATGAGCTTGGTGAGACCAGGTCGGTAAGGTCCACTCTGGTCCACTCTTGGACAGTCCTCCTCACTAGCTTCTCCCTTTTTTTGAACTCCTTACTCTTTTCAACCGCACTTTCTAACTGTATTCTTTAAAACAAAATAGAATAACTCATGTGCCTCTTCACATGGCCTCAGTGTTTCAGACCTTGGAAAATGTTTAACATTTCACTTTTAACTTTCTTTTTTGGGGAGGGGGTGTAGTGTTAATCATACCAGATTTCTTCAATGGCGCCTCATGCAAAGTTGTTCTCAGACCCTACATCAATCTGTTCACTATCCTGTAGATGATCTAATTTAGTCAGTGCCTTCTTAAAATGTAACTCTCAACACTGAATATAGTGCCAAAGGTGGTTCTAACAGAAAGATCACTAGGATAATTAATTCTCACTGTGGAGCACAACAACTATAGATCCTTTTCCCAAAATCAGTGACCGATAATTTTCTTCCAACCTGGAATTGTGTAATTCTTTTTAAAAAATGAATGCAGACTTAAAATTACATCTGTTTGATTCATCTTATTTGTGATGCAGCTTCGTAAAGTCTATAGAAGCTGAGGATGTAGACTCTACCACCTATTGAGCCACTTCTCTAGCCCAGATTTATGTTATACACAAACCTAATAAGCATGCCCTATTTACCTTCATCTAAGCCAATGATAAAAATGTTGCCTGGCCATAGGGAAGTTGCTTCCCTCCGTGGAACTGTGCTGGAGACTTTCCCTTAAACTTAACATTGATCAATTAAATCAGCCTAAGCATAGTTCTTCAGCCAAGTTTAAACCAGCTAACTTACTATCATCCAGTCTCAAATACATAATATTATGCATGAGGATTTCATCAGACACTTTGCCAAATACACATTCTTTAAAACTCAGAATTCTTTAGAAAGTTCAATTTTTTTTGTTCTCAATAAATGCAGTCATTCTGCACCCTTGATCCTCCCCATTCTCTCTGTATCCTGTGATTGTAAGATGCAGTTTTATCTTTGGATTTTTCCATCCTTCATGATGAGTCATCCAGGCAAGGAATAAAAAGCACTTTTCTCTGAACTTCTTGAAATATTTGTCATTAAGCATCTGTACATATATATTTCTCTTCAGACATTATCTAGTTTCTCTATTGTGGATTTTTGCAAAATAGAATAATGATTTTTTTTCCTCAAGATTCACATCATTTACATGTTAACTAGGGCTGGAGCAGTGACTTAGCATTTCGAGCACTTGCCTGGCTGCGCAAGGACCTGGGTTCAAAGCCCGGCACCACGTACACAATTAAGTGTCAGAGAAACAAAGGCCAGATGAAAAACTAAATAAAATTGATTCTCTCTTTCTCTCTCTCCCTCTCCATCTTTAAAAAAAAGTTAACTAAACTTTTTAGCAAAATTAATATTTACATGAGTCCAGAATCTCATTTTTGAGAGATTAAATTGTCGAAAGATGAGCAAAATAGTAGCTGTTAACAGAAAACCCTAGTGAAACAGTCACACTTTGAAATAGTATTTTAGTTCCACAGTCCACTCATTCAGCAAGTGGTCATTTGAGGAGGGCCTGTGCTAAGAACCTGTGGCCAGATGGACAGTGAGGGGACAGGGGGCAATGCCATAATCACTGTGCACCAAGTACAGGATAAGATATCACCAGTACAGTAGATTTTCTTTCATATTCATCTCAATTGGATTAACACCTACTATTATTTTTCTTGCTTAGAGAGAAAAAGTGGGTCTGAAAACAAAAACTGAATTTACCCAACTTCAGATGAAAATACAACTTCAAATCATTAGACATAACTAAAAATATAACTATATTGGCCAAGCAATCCATTTTGCTCCAAATAAAGAAAATTCCTTTTAAGCATTAAGGAATTTAATGACTTTTCTCCAGCCACAAGGAAGTGACATAAACAAGAGATATTATTTCATGTAATAGAAGCCACAGTACCCATCATAAATGTTGGAGATGGAGAATTCTCAATAAATATTCCTTGGCATAATGTTTGACATGTGGAAAACACTCAATGAAAATTAGTTGGATTATTTTTATGTTTATGTGAGTCGATTTTCCTAACTTCTTCATAATTGAATTGTGCGGAGCTGTTTTTAAGGTGCCTTCTCTCAATTGCAAATCTGATTTCAGTTTCTGACTCATACCTTGTAAATTCTTGAGTGATTGTCAACATAAAATGTGTGATACCTGCCCTTACACAAGGATTTAAAACTCAGGTTTACCATAAAACTTAATAATGAAACATCTTACAACACAATCAGCAACATTTGGGGCTATTTAAAGATTCAACAGGTTAAAAAAAAAAAACATAAAATGGTCAGTGTTTACAGTGTAGTTTTGCTTTTCATGCAATAGTAGTTATTAAATCTCTAGTTCTGAAAACTAGATGTTGAATTACAGTGCCCACTTAAATAATATTAACTTTATTCTTTTTTTGATGCACCTTGATTAATGTAAACACTGGGAAAGGGCATCTGTCTACCTAACTACTGTAAAAACAGCTATATGTATTACCTGAGGTTCAAAATATTCTATTGAAATCGAAAAAGATGGACTCATCCCCACTACAAACTATTGTCAAGTTATGAAAAATGTAATCATTACAATACATTATTATATTTAAGTATAAAAGCTCTGGATTGCAATCTTTGTCACTGAGTGGCATATTTTAAACGAACAGTAATATCCCAGATCTCTTTGGAAACCTTAATGCTTAAAAACAATTTTACCTAATGATGAACAATGAGAAAAAGCATTATAAAATACATTTTGAGTATGCTATGAAGAAAATGAACATAATACAGAATTAAATTTAGAGCAATTAAGAGTAGATTTTGAAGATATTTTCTTAAATGCTTTAATATAGTCATCATTTCAGTGTGCAGTTTTAATGAAAAGAGCTATATGCTCTGACTTTTTGACAGGTATTATTAAATAATATGCATTACCCAGCAGCCTATTTGGTTACATAAACGTTGAAGCGCATCTAAGAGTAAACAGAAGTATAGTTTTAGTGATATTTTTATACTGAAATATACTTTGATGGTGAGTGTTGTAACATGCTAAATTCTGAGGTTTAATAAAACAGAAACCATACTGTGTTGAGACATTCCATCTACAGTTTGTGGTCATGAAGTTTGATTAAAAGTGGTTTTAGATATAGGAAAGTATTTTGGGTCAGTGCCTTCTATGTTGAATCTATTTTTTAGCCTGTTTCACTTAAAATATGAGAACTCAGGTATAGTTTCATATCTAAATTACATCTGAAAGAAACATTAAATGACATTTTATATAGATCTGTGTAATTAATGATTGTCTTTTATCCATTCCAAAAAGGTAGTCCCTAGTCCTTCCTTAATATTAGTCATAATTTATCTGAGTGAACTAGAATAAAAATTTTAAAGTAATATGATAATCTGATATTAAAATAAAATGCTAGCTTTATTTTTATCAGAAGCACTTAAGGAAAAAAAATTATATTTATTGCCAGGTAAGACACTGGCAATTACTACAGAGATAAATTGTCCAAATTGAAAAGCAAATAACATCTGGTAGATACTGACTAGTTGATGTGGGCTGGCTAATACCTAATGCATTTTTCTCCAAAAGTTGGTCAGCAGGGATAGTTCAGCTTTGACATTCCATGAGGAGTAGCAGCCGCCTTAAGTAGCCCTCATCTGTGGACTCTTCAGGACACCAGGCATATATTATGTTAGTTCTCCATTTCCTGTTAGGTCACTAAGAAATGGATGGGAGCCAGGATTTAGGGAGCATTTACTCACTGTGCGCTGTACTGCACATACATTATTTTATAAATTCTCAGTGAATCTAACAGTAGGTATCATCCCCATGTTACAGGTGAAAAATCAAACTCCAAAAAGTTTATGTGAATTTCTCAGGTCTAGTAATAGCAGATTCAAAATTCAATCCCAGGGTTCTCTGAATCCAAACTCCATGTTCGTTCCTTTTTCCCATGCTACCATCAATGCCAATGCAATAAAATTATATAATTATTATTAAGTAAAATAGAAGTTTATCTTTTAGGAATTCTGTGTATGAATTTTCCTGGAAACAGTTAACACATAATTTCATGTAACATACATCAGCTTGTTATTTCTAAGGACTTGACACAATAGTTTCCCCTGTTATGCTTTTATTCAGCAGATGTTTACCGTGTGCTCAAAGGTCTCTTACTCTGGGCACTGGGATACAGCAGTGAGCCAAATAAAAATGGCACAAACTGTGGAACATGCACTGTAGTGGAAACTACATAAACAAATTGTGATGAGAAGTATACAAATTATAAAATGTAACTGCTCAAGTTGTCACTCTGAGCAGGGCACAGTGGCACATGACTAGAACCCCAGCGACTCAGCAGGTTGAGGAAGAAGGATCACAAATTCACAGCCAGCCTCAGCAACTCAGTGAGATCCTCAGCAACTTAGTGAGACCCTGTCTCAAAATAAAATAAAAAAGTCCTAGGGAGGGCTGGAGTGGAGGCTAATGGTTTCGGTCCTTGCCTGGCAAGCATGAGGACCTGGGTTCAAACCCCAGCACCATGTACACAACTAAGTGTTGGAGCAACTAAGGCCATGTGAAAAACTAAATAAAGTTGTTTCTCTTTTTCTCTGTCTCTCTCACTGTCCCTTTCTCTTTAAAAAAAAAAAAAATTAAAAAAAAAAAGGCCTAGGGATGTGCCTCAGTGGTAAAGTGCCTTGGGTTCAATCCCCAGTGACCCCCCACAAAGAAAAATCCCAAAACACAAACTCACTCTGAGTAGAGAAAAGGGAACAGGGATAAGGAGGAGGGGACAGAAAGGGGAAGTACTAGGGACTGAGGTGGAGCAAATTATATCCAAGTTTGTATTATTGTGTCCGAATGAACCTCAATATTATGTATAACTGAAGCACTAATAAAAAATAATTTTTTAAAGAGCACTCTGGTGAATACAGAAGGGAGGCAAATTGAAGAGTAAAGAAGTAAAGATAATGAGGTTGAACTTTGGAGATTTTCTATTCCTAGGACATTTTGATCAACGTAAGACTGCAGAATATCCATTGAGTGTCTGGAGACAAAAGAATGGGAATCTAGACTCAGGAATTATAAATACATGGTAGAAAAAAAATTGGACTGGCCTCTGTAAGAGTGTTGGATGTAAAGGTGAGAAAAAAAATGAACTAGTCCATACTTAAAACAGTTGCTGAATTTAAGTCAGCATTTCTCAGAGTTTATGCCCCAAAAACCTAGTTCTAAAGAATCATAGTGTCAAAACAAACAAGAAATGGTTCTGTCAGCCATAGGATGGGAAAGCAGGCTAAACAAAGTTTAAATAGTTTCTTAGCCTCCTTCCCGAACCTGTTGGGCCATTAAACTTTTCTCTCAGTCAGCATTTTCTAGAAATGCTCTTCTATATAAAACCCACTGGGAAACACTAGGACATATATAGCCTTATGACTTAAAGTGTTCGTTCCTGTGTGGTGGGCAGGCTGGAGTGGCAAGCTGAAGTTCAGTCAAGAGAAGGTTGAAACGGGAAGAGTGAAAGATGAGCATTTGCTTTCAGTGGGACTGAGGTAGGAGGAGTGGGAGCTTGAACAGGAGCTGTTGGGAACAGCTCATGAGGAGAAGGATGGAGTTTGCAGACCGAGATGAATTGAGGAGGAATGGATTCCAGGCAGGGTGATCCCCTAGGACAGGAATCTGCTAGGCTGACCGAAAACAAAGTGATAAAAGACCTGAATGATCCAGCCGCCTGGGAAACAGACAAGTGTGAACTTGAGAAATATTTTGAGGAAAGGAATTGTGGGACTTGTAATAGATAAGATTAAAAGAAGAAAAAGTCAAAGATAACAATACAGTTTCTGGCCTGAGAGAGGCAGAAAGATACACAGAAGAATGAAAACAAAATCCTAACAGTATTATGGCTAAAGTGCTTTTCCCTAAGATGGATTTCTAGAAAACAGAATACAACTTTGAGAACACAGTCAAGCCTTCAAGAGTTTTCAGTTAAGTGGCATGAGACTGAACGATGTTAAGGTTTTTTTGAACATGGATCTAAAATGCAAAGTTCATAATGTCTTGCCCATTCTTCAGGTGGCCAAAACTTAAGCTTTAAACTTATAATTGGAAAAGCTGTTAAGCATGCTAAAATTAAACCCTTTTAAATCTTAAAGTTTCTCAAAGAAATATAGCAGTTCTCTGGCCACCTTCATTAAAATGCTATACATTAAATCTTGCATGTACATTTTTATATTCTGCAACAATCTAGGAATCTCACATTTTCGAATTCTAAGCAGAAATTAGTTTAGCTATATTTGCTTCCTCTCCAAATGTGTTAGTGCCCACAGCTCTGACAACTACACACACCATTGCTTTGTAAAGGAAATCAAAATACTATAAACACACACACACAAATGTTTTTTCTTTAAAATAAAAAAAAATTGCCTGCTCTTTTTTCCAGGTGACATTTACAAAGAGGAAATTCGGGTTGATGAAGAAAGCTTACGAGCTGAGCGTGCTGTGCGATTGCGAGATTGCACTGATCATCTTCAACAGCACCAACAAGCTGTTCCAGTACGCCAGCACGGACATGGACAAGGTGCTGCTCAAGTACACGGAGTACAACGAGCCGCATGAGAGCCGGACAAACTCGGACATAGTGGAGGTGAGAGAGCGGGCTTGCCGAGCCCGGACAATGGGTCCCCTTCAACCACACCTGGAAGCTAACACAGAGGTTTGGGGGCTGTGGATCTCCCCCACCACATGCACCACTTTTATTCTAAGATGTTCACAGTCTCATAGGTATCTGAGATATCATCCCAACTTTTATTCCATTATTTCCCTCCCCTTGTCTTCAAAGTGCAAGTTAAAGTGATGATTTGGAACAAGGTTCCATCTGGCCTTTGTTAGAAACCAAGTTCCAGGGTTGAATCAATCGCCTAATCCTTCCTGAGTGATCACTGTTCACTGCTCCGTGTCAGGACTCTGGAGTCCTGAACAGTGGTTAGCAGCAGCCCATCCACATTTCAGATAACTTCTCATGATTTAAGCATATAATCATTTCCCAACATAGTCAAATAAAACATATTTTTAAATGAACTCACGCCAACCTTACACTCTCAATTCTTCACTCTGTGTCTTCTACTGCATTTTTCATATGCATTCTTGCCAGAAATGTAAAGACAATTATTCTCCTAAAGATGTTTTCTTCTCCCTAAAATTGTATCCTTTTTATAGCAGGGAAATCTGTTGCATGGAATCAGAAAACAGTTGAAGATAACTTTCGACACATTAGCTCAATGTTTTATCAAAGTCAGATTTAAAACATTGGTTGTGACAAAAACAAGCTTCATATTAAAACTCAAAAATATTTTAGATTTGCTAGCCTGTTGTTTTTTTTTTAACAGAGAGGGAAAGAGAGAAAGAGAGAATCAATTTTATTAGTTTTTCATATGACTTTCATTGCTCAGGCACTTCCTTGTGTACATGGTGCTGGAGTTTGAACCCAGATACTCGCGCATGCCAGGCAAGTGCTGTAATCACAGAACCACCACTCCAGCCCCATTGTCAAAACTTTTTTAAACACTTCCACCGGAAATCCCATTTAAATGCTATCACCTGGTAGTGCCCTTTATGAGCTACAACGCCTAAGCCAGAGAGAGGGTATAATGAAAGTGGCTCCCCTCTTCCTTACCTGTGGGTCTACTTTTGGTTTACTAGTTTATGCCTGCTTTCCCAGAATTCAAAGAAAATCAGTGTTTCAGAGTGTTTCAGAGTCACTTTGCCAAAAGAAAAGTCACTCTTACTGTGGCTTACGCTGGTTCCGTATTATGAAAAAAAAAATCTAGAACTAATTCTGATCAAATTAATTTGCCTCCCACATCCACCTCTTTTATATCTACTTGTCGTAATTGTCTAAAACTAATTATCATTTCTTTGCTTTATTTGAAAATTTTTTGGAGGTATTGAGTATTGAGCTGATCAATTTTTAAATTTTATTTATTTATATTTTTTTGCCTGACAAATCAAATCAAATAATTTCAGCAAAACAAAAAGGGAATATGAGGCTCTTCTGTGGCATATGCTTAAGATACTGCATGTCAGGTTAGTTTTTCATTCACAGATGATTTGGATTGTGTTTGCCTTGATCATCAAATTTAAGATTGTTTGTAAAATTTACCTGCATTTCATAGAGTTTTAATTCATATGCACACGTAAAAATGTGAAAATACATGAACAAACAAAAAGGTGAACAGAACTTCTTGGTTGTCTAACCTCATAGGAGCCTCTTTTTTTTAAGAGAAAGAAAAAGCTAATTAATTTTTTTTTCATCTGGTTTTGGCTTCTCTGACACCCAGTGGCATGTGGTGCTGGGGTTTGAACTCCGGTCTTCGAGCATGCCAAGCAAGCGCTGTAACCACTGAGCCACAGCTCCAGCCCTCACAGGAGCCTTTGTGTGTCTGTGTGCACTCACATATGTAACACATTCCAAAAAACAAAGCAATTTTATACTCAAAACTCCATCTCGTTACTAAAACATTACAACTGAAATTTCAGGGTAACATACGAATTTGAGTTAGAATTCATCATATAACTGTTTAGTCCTTAACACACTGTAAAACCATAGTGAACAGATTGGTAAATGTTGACTTTGAAAATTTGTTCTTTTAAAGGAGTTTAAAATATTAAAAAAATCATCTTCTGAGGGCTTTGCTCAAAAATGTACTCTACAACTTCAGGGTAACTAGAAATTTCACAAACTGCATGAAATATTCCTATTTTATGCACTGGTAGTTGTGTTAGAGTCAGATTTTAAAGGCCATGAGAATAGTGCTGGATCAGGGGTCAGAGGTCTTGCATTTGAATCCTTGACTGGCAGTATCATGCTATGTGGCAGGTAGTTCAACTCTCTGGGATAATGTTTTCTCATCTCAGAAGTGAAGAGGGCTGGGGATTGTAACTCAGTAACTCAGTGGTAGATGTCTTGCTTAGCATGCACAAGACTCTTGGTTCAATTCCAGCACCGATAAATAAATAAATATTGAATTAAAAAATCAATTGCAGCACCATTACTATTATTTTTATTATTATTATTATCTGGTACTGTGGATTAAGCCCAGTGGTGCTTTACCCTTGAGCTACATCCCCAGCCCTTTCTTAAATTTTATTTTGAGACAGGGTCTCACTAAGTTGCCAAGGCTGGCCTCTAACTTGTGATCTCCTGCCTCAACCTCCTGAGTTGCTGAGATTACAGGCATGTGCCCTTGCACCTGGCTAAAAATTTTAAAAGCATTACTTTTAAAAAGAGTAAAGCAGCAACTCTGTTTTCTTGCATTTAATATCAGTAATTAATTGATTAAAGCACTGAATCTCTCAAGACAATAGTCTGAGGTTGAGGATGTAGTTCAGTGGTAGAGCACTTGCCTAGATAGAACACATGAAGTCCTGGGTTTTGTGCCCAGCACCACAAAGGAAGGAAGGAAGGAAGGAGGGAGGGAGACAGAGAGGGAGAGAAGGAAGGAGGGTGGGAGGGAGGGAGGGAGGAAGGTAGGAAGACTCAAGCCCAAAATACAATATTCTGGGGGCTGCTTGGCCCAATCGATAGCTCAATTCTCTGGACAGACATAGCATGCAAATCTAATACATTGTGATTCTGCCCTCCTCAGATGTCTGAATCATACCTTCTTCACATAGCTGCCGTTTCCACATTTTCATAATGACAGAGACAATAGAGAAAAGAATAAAAGCAAGGTTTCTAAGCTTGATAAAATTTTATAGCACCCTTACATGGAATGGTTTTCAAAGTGCTGATCATTGAAGTCAGGATGCTTGAAACACTTGGTGGGGAAGAAGGGATTTGGGTGGAGAGCTGAATTTATAGCAAGTTCTCCATGTAATTCTTGGACATGCTAAGTTTGAAAACCTCTGAAGCACTAAGACATAAATTCTGTTAGAAGCTAAGAACCTGTGATAGATCAGGCACTGGAGAAATCCATTCTTAGAATGATCTGACATAAAGTTGAAAGTCAAGATAGTTTACTACTCCTGGGTCAATTTTTAAGTCCTATTTATTTTAATTTAATGGAATACATTTAACTAAGTAACTTTAATGAGGAGAATAATATGTTTCACAAAGGGTCATTAGTTTTATATTTCCCATTTGGACCATTACCTCTCCCCAAACCCTCTAAAAACAGTTTACTCACAAGAAAGTAAAAAAAAAAAAAAAAAAGGTGGCGGTGGGTGGGGCGAGGGATAATATGATTTCAGCATTTAGACTGAATTACAAATCTCCAGGCCATCTCAGCATAATGTTATAGGGTCATAGGAAGTTGTGCGGCGCGTGGGTGTTGAAAAAGATTCCTCCTTTAAGCAAAAAAGCTCTGCGTAATTATCATGTCTTTGCTTGATAATTAGTAGTACTGTTACAGTGGCAGAAAGATTCACAAAGGCTTAACAGACAGACTGGGATAGTTTTTTTTTATTATTGTATTATAATGCAGCTTGAATATCTGTTTAGATACAATACATAAATATGCCAGATTTAGTAAATGTGTTAAATTTTTAATCCTTTGGTTTAAAAAAAACAGTCATATTAAAAGCATTGTCTTTGAAGACAGTCCATTTTATTTAACTCTATGACACACACACTGGATATTTATCCGAAATGCTAGCTTATGAGGCTGTTGAAACTCAGTAATGGTGTTAAAGAACTACCCGCTTCCTCGCTTCCCGATGTCTAGCTCTACTCGTTTTCTGAGCCACCTAAGAGAAATAACCCTACTGGTTTATTTTGGGGGCTCTGTTCTGGAAGAAGATGGGCTTGTTGAGCACTTGTGCAGATCACACAGGACTTGCTGACAGGCCGTTGCCTCACAGTGACTTAGCAAGCAGCAGCTTACACGCAGCACTGAGCAAGGGATTCTTAAATAGCGGAAGACAGCATTCTTGTTAAGGTTGTAAATCATATGTACAGGAATCAGCTTGGGAACATTTGGAAACAAAGAAACAGTAGCCTTAATGTACAGAAGCTGAAATCAAGGTGTAGGTTTAAACAATTCAACAGAACCTTCAGAGGGGTTATGGGTTCTGCTGGAGTCTTCCAGATGATCCTTGTAGTGACAGAAGTCTCAGAAGGTTACCTCCCTGTCTGGTGTAATGGGCGTGTCATTCAGCACCTCTACAGCAAGGAACCACTCACCACCCAGTGACTCAGTGATTCTTTTGAGCCAGGAGTCCAGTGCGAACCTGTGCTTGGGGGCAAAACAGGCTCTTCCTTGCTTCCCAGGAAGTGTGCAGGTGGTTGTAACTCCTGCAGAACAAACCTTTGATTCACACCTGTCTTGAGAGGATTATCGACTTTTTAGGTACAAGAACGTGTGTGTGTGTGTGTGTGTGTGTGTGTGTGTGTGTGTGTGTGTAAGGGGGAGAGAGAGCAAGAAATTGAGATTATATTTACCTGAAACTTTATTTTCTACCACCTGAATCCTGTTTGGATTTAGAGACATTTAGAAACACAAAAATGTTTCCTTACACAGTAATAGTTAAGGCCTGCATTGGAACTTCAAAGGCCTTAAAATAGCTTATAACCTTTCTTGCTTCACAGTGCTACTGGAGGTCATCAACAAGCTAACTACCCTTGCATATAGTTTGGCGAAAATACGTGAATGCAATTTTTGTTGAAAAGCAAATGCCATATTTGTGAAATTGGAATTACTTACAAATTCAGTATTAACCAATTTTGAGAATGCATGTAAAATACGAAAAAATATCTATTTTACTTGAACTTCCATTATATCTAAACCAATTAAATAGATTCCAACTTTACAATTACAAAAATATAGATATATAAAAGCATTTTCGTGTGCTCTATAGATATATGTAAGATACTCTTCTGAGGCAAAAGCACATTTACTCATTTGGTATTTTGAGGCTTTTTGTTGTTCACTCATTTACTGAACAAAGATTTGTTGAATTCTTGCCATGGGCTACATGCCATGGAATGCCTGGAGATAGAACTATAACCAAGGCACCCCAAGGTCTCTCATTCCTGAAGGTGGCTCACAAGGTCACACGTGACCTGGCCCCTGTATTCTCACCAGTTGATATTTTCCTCACAGCGACTCCCACCCGCCTCTCCCATCCTACGTGCAAGATACAGTAAACATTTCTGTACCCTCCAGCCTCTCCATACTTTATTTTGTTTCTGTCTTAGAGATTTTACCAGGTCTTTGCATGGCTTCTACTTACTCTTCATTCAAGTCGGGTTCCAGTTAATGCCTTCAGGAAGTGATCTTTGAAAGCCCCCAGGACTCTTATCAGGTGCTTTCCTGTGTTTCAGTCCTAATGTGCTGTTTTCCCCGCAGAGCTCTGTTCAAGCCGTCATCCAGTTGCTGCTTCTGCACTGAAGTTGAAGCTCCTGCAGGGTGGGGGCAGCGAGCATGTTACTCACCATCATGTCACCAGTGCATGTAAGGTCTGGAGAGTGAGGTCTCGGAATATATGTAATAGAATAAAAATAAGAGACGGGGTCAGACACATAACCAACATAACACCAAGTTACTCATTTAAAGTTTGAAAAGGTTTTCATAGGGCCTATGAAAAATTTCATTGAAATTTGATAGAATTTATCAAAGGATTGTCAGAAACACTCAGTCTGGATCTGAGCTCTCTGGTAAGGGTAGTCACTGTCCATCTGTGGCTCATCATTTAAATGACTTAGAATTAAGTTAAATGCCCAGGTCAGCTCCTCAGTAGCACTAGCCACTTTTCAAGTAACTAGTGGCCACTGAATTGAACGGGGAAGATACAGAACCTGTGATCATCACAGAAGTTCTGAGACAGGACTGTTCTGAGATTGAAATGTGAAGGAGGAGGCATTTAAACTAATCTTGTTCTCAAATTATGCCAAGATTATTTCATCTTAACTTTATTCTTCATATAAAATATGACTTAAAATTAAGTCATATGTGCAAGTGCATTTCAGAAGTGAAAAACTGTGTGACCTTATGACTTTAGATCCAGAGTACAAATGTTCACTTTGATTCAGACACCCATTTAGAACTAAACATTGACTGAAAAACTAAAAGTACATCTCATCCCTTAATCCAGTAACCACAGAGTCAATCAGTAAACTCACTATCTGGTCAGAAAACACCTGACAGCGGTCCAGGCTGATGGGAGCCCGGACCATGTCAGCTAGGTAATGGGAGCTGGGATTTTGGGATTTTTTTTTAACTTGAAACTTATGAACAGATAGATCGTAGATCTTTCTTGTTACTATCTTAAATTTATTTGAAGCAACATTGGACCTGGTATTTAACCTTATATTAAGTAATTTAATTTCTTAAGAAAAACAGTCTTTCTTTGTGAAAGAATGTAGAGAAATAATATTCTTGAAGAACATTGCAGATTCTTCTTAGGTTTACTATAAAACATAATTCAAATGGTTCTTACTGCTAATGACTCAGTGAGCTTGCAGTGTCCTCTGTTAAATCAAGGATATAATTAATTGCTTTTCAGTAGATAGTTTGAAAAATGAACAGATTATTAGTCTATTCCATAAAGGTTTAATTCTTCAGTGTTGAAGCTTCCAAACACAATAGTAAAAAAGCAATTTTGGAAAAAACAAGTTTTTTCATATTTTTCATTTTTGTTTATATATCTTTGAAAGATTTTCATTAATACCTATAAAGCATATTTGCATTGGTTCCCAAAAGTCTAAAAGAACAAATGAGACTAAATTTTTTTAATGTAGTCCTATTTCTCATAAGTATACAGATTTTTATAAATCAAATTTGAAGAGCTATTTCTGTTTAAAATAACATTCTGACTTAATTTACATATACTTTGGTAAACATAAAAAGCTGCTCACATCTCATTTATTAAGAAAATAATCATTGTTGAATAAATAATAATGTATGTATTAGATAACTTATGTCACATGTGCAAAGCAATAAAACGGAATTTTCTGTCATCTGTTAATGCATAGCTATAATGGCTTATAGGCATTAGTACTAACATGGTCAACAGAAAATTATTTAATAATAGTAGTAAGAGAAAAGACACTAGATTTCAAAATGCACCCCTTTGTCAGTAATGTAACTTCTTTGCCAGTATTTACTATTGTTTTGAATTTGTATTCAATAAACATGGTCTTACAGCAGGAGGGGTTAGTATTTACTATTTTAAATGAGCCACCTTGAGCTAGAGCAAACCAAGGTCCTCACGTATTTCCCCATCAATACCTGGAAGTACAAAGGGAAAAAACATTTAGCTTAGACCAGAATTGTCAGCTTTTACTGATATTTATAGATTTCACAGGGTGTGCAACTTGTTGGGTAGCAGCGTATTAGAATCTAAGTACCATCCAGGCCACTGATAACACCTAAATAAATTAATAAGATTGGCTTTAAAAGGTATCAGATAACATATGGAAGATTAGAACTTTCTTACTTCCTCAAGATTTGTTACTGAACATATAGTGAAACATTCAGAAGTTAGGTTTTAGGAATAATTTTTTTTCTTCTACCAGGGATTAAATTTAGAGGCACTTCCACTGAGCCACATCTCCGGTGTTTTGTTTTTTTTTTTTTTTTGGTGGTGGTGGTGGTGGTGTTTTTTTTTTTGGGTTTTTTTTTTTTTTTTTTTTTGTTTGTTTGTTTTTTTTTGAGACAAGATCCAAGGTCCTGCTGCTAAATTGCTGAGGCTGGCTTTGAACTCATGATCCTCCTGCCTCAGCCTCCTGAGCCACTGAGATTATGAATATGGACCCCATGCCTGGCCAAAGTTTTAGGAATAATTTTGCATCCTTCCCAGAGTCAGAATAAGAGATAGTTCTTATAACAGCAAAGGAGTATTTATTTTTTTTTCTTCCTCATATTACTGGAATTTTTGTTTTATTACAAATCTCTTCCCCTATAGTCAAAATAATAGGACATTCGGGAAAAGACTTGATAAAACTCACAACAGAATAGGAGAATAGATTGTATTATTGGAAATACATCCCATTTTCCCACTAGCTCCTTGGTATATTATGTAGTCATTCCTCAGTAGTGTTGAGTGTGTTCTGTACTACCCTGAAATTTAACCACCTGATGGAAGTTCTATGTAAGAAAAAAATCTCTTGTCAATTATTTCTAAAGGTCATAGAGTTAATGACTAACTGGGAGGTTAATTAGATTCTGAAAGCCTCTTCATATCAATTAAATCTCTTATCTTTATGTTTTAGTAAATAAACTCAGTAACTATTTAGAGCTAGTGTTCTGGAATAAGAAATATTATAAACAGTAAACTGTATGATAGGTGTTTGATTTATTATCATATCTTAAAAATTTATAAGGAATTTGATATAAAGTTAATAATAGTAACTCCTCTTTCACAGTTTCTGAATTATATACTTTTGTTTTCCAAAATACTGTGTAAATTGCTCCTTAGTTATAACCAAATCACATTATCATTTACTCAAGAAAACCACGTCAAAGAGAGAAAAGCTGAGTAACGTTAGAGTTACCTGAGCATGAGCTACTTATCTAAAACCAACTCCATTCTGCTTTACTTTTTATTTCTAGAAACCTAACCACTTTCAATGTTACACTTTTTTCCCCAGTGCTAGGAATTGAACCCAGAACCTTGGACATGCTGGGCAAGTACTGTATCATTGATCAATATTCCCACAGCTACTGTACACATTTGCAAATAAATGTTGTACTATAATTTTGTAAAAATTACAAACCAAGTAATTTCTGTCATGTGAATTCTCCTTGGATAATAGAACCATATTTCAGATGAAATAAAACAGATCTATATTAATCAATAAGATAACCACTAGTCATGTGTAGCTATAGAAACAAAAATTAAAACTACAAGTTCACTTCCTACTTTTCACCAGCCACACTAGAAGTATTCGATAGCTACATGAGAGGAGTATCACCCATGTAGAACTGTCCATCATCAAGGAAACGTTGTATTGGGCAGCAAGTGATGGAAGTGGTGAATCTGACACACTTATTCATCGACATAACTGGCATGAGGATTGATGGATATAGCCTGATAAGGGACATAGACTAGAGAGCTGCAGTCAGCTATTTCATCCTGCATCCCTGCAACAGGCCTTTATTACATGCATCATGATCCCTGTCTGGGCAGAGACACCCGGTCAGGAAAGTCGAGCCACTCAGCCAGTGTTTATTCAAGGAACAGAATATTTTGTTAAAATAAATGTGATTTTTGCGGAGCAAGATGAAAGAATAGAGAGAACACTGAGCCTAAAATCACTCTGAGGAAGAAGAGAAAATGGAGGAAGGGTGGGAAAGATGAGTAGTAAGTAGAAACAAGCCCAATCTTTTCTGAGCTTTTCCAACAGGGGAAAACAATAAAAGAATGTATACAGTTTCTTCTCGTTTTTCCGAATTAAGTATTCATGGAATTTTATCTTCATCCACACTTCAAGATTGCTCCTTCTTAGCTGTGGTAGTTCTGAATCAGTTTCATGTGGGGAAATAGAAAGCTACATGGTGATTTTTCTGTTTTTTAAAGCATTATTATGAGAGTGCAGATTTTAAATTTCACTTTTAGGAAATAGAACTTAAAAAGCCCCATACATTTGGAGGAAAGGTAAAAATTTTATAGCAACATCACACAAGTTATAGAACTTTGCTTAGGCTTCGTGTCTATTCTCAGAGTTAGTATTGCTTACCCTGAGTTCCTTCATAGGGCTTTCATGAGGATTATAGGTTATAGAAGATTTAAGGGCCCATTTTACACTGTCAAGTTACAAAAGTGGATTTTATTTTCAGTCTAGATAAAAGTTCAGAGAATATAAAATGTTAACCAAGGGAGAGAGAACCAACAGTAGCCTAATTCAGGATTGTATAACATTTTATACTAATAAGTCATCATTAAGTAAGTAGAATTTTATATAGAACTATAGTGATTTTACATAAATTAAGAAGATCTAATAGAAAATAAATATTTTTCTTTTCCACAAGCATTTATGAAGTATATGAAATGATTACAACACATTCACTGCCCTCCACGACAGTGGTCCGGGTGGACAAAACATACACAAGATTTGTTCTTTTGTTCCACAGATATTGTTAAGTATCTTCATGTAGAGCATTGTGCTCGTTACAGATGATGCAACTGTGACTCACAGAGTCAATTATCTGCACCATAGTGAGACACGAAGTGCGGTAGACTGACAGAGGCAGAAGAAAGTAATTACAATTGTGATCACCTGAGAACATCTCATAGTGGATTTTAGATGAAAGCATGACCTTGAATGATAAGTAGAATAAGTTGATATGCTAAGCCAGTCTGCAAGCCACTTATTCCTGTTTAAAGTAAGACTTATAAGTGTTATGATAGACATTAAGTGCATATAGTGAGAGACATTAAATGCAGATAATGTTAAGTGTAATAATGTATAGACATTAAATGCATCTATATTCCTATATGCACATTTACTTTTATATATATATATATATCAGCCTTTATCTTGTTTCCCTATTGGCATTGGACTTTAAGTATATGCTTACTCTGTAAACAGATGGTTATGATTTCTAAAGAAATTCCACAGAATACAAATGTTAGAAAAATGCAACAAATATAACTGCCTTTAAATTTGATAAAAGGTTTAACTTTGGAGTTGCATCCCACATCCTTAGTTTAACTTCACAGATGAGGTTTTTTCCTCTTATAAATTCTAAAACATGATACATTTGGCTGAGAGGCTGGAAAACTGTTACATGCCTGTGTAACATTCTTATAACCTAATCGTTCTTCAACTTTTCTTGCAGTTTAATCATTGGAGAATGTTCTTTGTTTGCGTAGTCACTGTTTCACATAGTAACAGCTTGTTGTATTTTGGTCTGTTTGCCAGAGGGTAGGTTTATTTTTAAAACCCTGAACTCTGAATTTTTCTTTATTTTTCCAAGATTGAAAGCAGCTGAAATGCCTGGAGTTACAGGTTGAAGGCTGCTTTACAATATGTGGAGGGAAGCATCTTCTCCTCCTCTGTGTGTCTGTGTGTGTGTGTGTGTGTGTGTGTGTGTGTGTGTTTTAATTTTTTCCCTAACAAATGTCTTCTAACTGGCAGTTGTCTAAAAATAGAAAACGGCTTAACTAAAAATAGCCTGGCTCTCAGCCGTGCCAAGGAAAATGGAGAGGAATAGGCGTGGAATAGAAGGCTGAGTAATCCAGTTCTATTCATTCAGAGAAACCTTTGAGAATGCGGGCAATGATAAAGTGCCCTCCAAAAACCACAGGCCTGACTCTCTCTTCAGACGTCTAGGTGCCAATAAACATTTTAGCCCCAGGATACTTTTTTTTTCTCTCATAGGTTGTAAACATTTTCTGAAAGACAAGGCTTTGTTTCACAGAATGTGACAAACTGCCATAACTAATTTTTATAAGATCCTGAAATTCATAATTGTAAGATGTATTTTAAAAGAACATCAGAAATGAAAGTGCTGTAAAATAATGTGCATAGTGTAATAATGAAGAGGAAACTGTTGGAATACAAACCTTCTTCTGGTTTCCAAGCTCAAAACTTTAGTTTCACAGAAAGAAAACTATTCCTGGGATTCACTGAAGCTTGCGAACAGCTGACTCACTTTTTAGCTTACCCCCTTTGACACGAAATGTTATTGCTGAAAATACATCTCTTGATGTGCTGATATTAGTCTCTAGTCTCTTTCGTACCATTGTAATTTTCACCCAAGTAGATTTTTACTTTTAATTTTTTAAATTAAGTAGAAATTACTTTGAAAAAATAACATTTCAAGAATAAGATGGCTTTCAATTTCAAGAAATGGAATTGAGTAAGCCATAAAATTCTTTAAAAAAAAAAAAACGTCGGCTGGTTTTGCAATGGTAATGCTTCCCACACCCCACCCCCAATTTTGTTTTGCTTAAGTAATCTGAATAACCAGGTCAAACATAGCAACAGGGTGTGGAAATGTCAGTACAGTTCATGAGGTTATATGGGTCTGAGCATTGTTATGTTCAGTTCCTGTAATGCTGTTGGTGATAAGACTCTTGAGACAAAGGACGATAATTGATGAAAAGACGCTTAAATCATTGCTAGAAGAATCAAGGTCCTTGTATCAGCGTACATGGACTCTTCTGGGCTCCTTCCGTCTTGTAAAGCATTTTGTCGTCTTGCATGTTGGCCCCCTACTGCTCTTTGTAATGGATGCAGACCACAAGTGATTCCTTTATGCAGCATACAGGGTGTAATTGTGTCTGTGTGGTGTATTAGTAATTACCAAGCTGAATTCCCATATTGTATCTTTACTGCAGGCATGGAAAAATAGGACATACAATCCTGCGTAACCATTTTCAACCTAGATAGTGAGGCACTTAGAGCTCTATTCCAGGGACAAAGCCTTTTATATGCACATTTTTTAAACAAAATTTTCATTGTTGAATCATTTGTGCTATACAGGATAAATTCAGTTTTGGAAACGATTATCTTTGGTGTTTTGTATTATTCAGTTCTGACTTTTCAGCAAAACCTTTGTAATATAGAAAATACTGGCTCTTTTTAATTATTGAAATAAAAAATTTAATATTTCTAGAATATAATGATAGGAGCTATATAGTAACTGTACTAGACTATAATTTGGAAAGAGTAGTACATGAATTATACGAAATTGTCTTATATTCATGAACATTAAATAATATAATTTTAATAGTATTTTTACATTTAACTGTTATTTTCAGATATAATTAATTGATTTTGGCTCCAGCATTGTTAAATTTCAGAAAAAGCTGACAACAAATTTTTGTTACAGTAAACAGATATAAATTAATTATTAACTTCTTTGCTATAAAAAATTTGTATCCATCCTTTATGTATTATGTAGCTGATATTGATTTCACTTCCTCCTAATCTTTTGGTATTTGAAATGTCCAAAGTACTATTTATCTACAGTAGAAGCCAAAATAAGGCAAGTGTATTGGGTTAAACAAGAGAACATACAGTAAGTCTTCGCTCACATGTTAAAATGACAGTTAAATACCATCAAATAGACTAGAAAAGAAATAAATATGGTTATTTCATCAGCGAGAATCAAGGCAGCTAGATTTATTTTGTGAATTATTGATGCATACAAGATTTTAACTCTGTTTTTACCTTCAAATCTACAATTAGTCCTTCAATATGTATGTTTTTTAAATTTATTTTCACTTTTACCTGTAGAGATTTTTATTCAAGCAATAAAGATTAGATTCCTAGGATGCACAGAATTCCATAGTGATGCTAGGAGAGAAATGAGTTCAGAAGACATGGTCTGACCTCACACAACTTAAATAGGAAACTACGCATAGGAGTCAACTGGCCGAAATAGCATAACTATGAGATATTTGTTGGAGGCAGCATGCCATAGTGTCAGGGAGCATTGATTCTGGAGATAAATTTCCAGAATTCTTAGCTCATTTCCTCTGCTCTACTAATTGTACATCCCTGGGCAACTTAATTATACTCTCTATCTTAATTTACTCATTTGAAAATGATAGTTAATAATAGTACCAAGTACATAGTCACTATAGAATTAAATGAATGAATATTTGTAAAATGTTTGGAACAGGGTCTGGCATATAGTAAGGTTCATGGTGATGGTGAACAAAAAAAAAAACATGATGATGATGAAATATGATATCAAGTAATAATTGCTAGTATGAAAAATATTTAAAAAGTCAGAAAAGGCAGCCATGATAATCATTTTTAGGCTCAGAAAAGTCAGATTTAGAAAGATGAATATAAATTGATGAAAGGATGTGGGCAGACCTTTCAAAAGGCCAGTTATACAAAGTCACAAGAAGAAAAGAAATAAGGTCGTGAAAAATATTAGTTTGTTAGGAATAAAATGTTCACATACAGAAAGAGATAGAAGAGAGATGGTAACACAAATGGAAAGAGGAGACTGGTAAATCAGGAGCTTGAAGTGTTTGCTGTGGAATTGCATACAATAAAAAAGGTATGAGAAAGACAATGTGGTCTCAAGCAGAAGGTGTAATAATGACCAACTCTTGAGGAAGGTTCTACTAGAAGAATGTAACTATCTCTAGAAGCAGTGCAGTTATAAAAATGGAAGTGCCAAGATAGTTTAGTTTTTATAAGTAGTATATGAATATGTGTATGACAGAAAAACCTAAAACCTTTCCCTATAGTTATATATTTTAAGCTATTTGTCATCCTGCAATCATGTATGATTACAATATAAAACAAATTATTTTTGAAGTATGCATATAATCAGTTTACACATCATTTCTCTTAGAACTATTTATCACAAATTATAGAGACCACAGGCAGCATGGTTTCAACTCTATAAGCTTCTCTAGATAAAATTAAAGAAACCAAAGCCAATAAATTTAGACGTTTCCAATAATATGTGGATTGTTAATGACCACTTCACCAACTCAAGATTATGGATACAATTCATACTGCCTAATATAAAACCCCTTACACTTTCTGTGTGTAATAGAAAGTCTACCGTGTAAAAGCCCAGCTTTACCACTGTAAGACTATGGTGTGGGAGAGGAGCAGCCGCCATTTGGGAGTCAGACAAACCTGCCATTCTACCACTTGCATAAACTCTGATCTTGGGAAAGTTTCTAAACCTTCACTAAAGTGGTTAAATAGAGATACAAAGTCTCGTATTTGGTCTTTTTTATAAGAATTAACCTTTTACTGCAATTTACACACACACACCCTTACCTTTTGGACACCAAACTCTTTAGTATATTTTGTGCTTACATTTTTAAAAGTTATTATGTAAATCATTGTATATAATACATGCATAACTATTTATTGTATAATAAAGTTATTAAATTCTTTACATATGAGATCTTCACTATACAAATTTCAAAACTGGGGAAAAGGTAGGTAAAAGAAAGAAAACTGAGTGACAAACTAATGCTATTAAGTAACGTCAAAAATAGAGTAGGAAAAAATAGGTTGAACCCTGTCAAAAAGAGGGGCTCCCTCAAGTTCTGTTGATGAATTCTGGTAGATACAGTTTATATATAATTTACTTCTTGGAATTCCTTGTAAACTGCTGTGTCTCTAAGAAAGATCACAGTTATATAGTATACATTGAGAGAGAGCTAAAAAGGTGAGGAAAGGAAGAGGAGGAGAAGAAAGAGCCAGTAAGAGAAGCAAGGATTTGACTGAGTTTTTTATGACAGAGTAATTGGCAAAGCTAGAACAAGCATGTCCCTGTGCTGCCAGCTCCTTTTCTGACACGAAAACAAATCATTGATTTCATTAAAATACTAGCCAATCAACAGTATTTAGTGTGATGATATCGTTAACAATAAAAATACATACATATCTTGCATTGCTTCTAGTATGAAACTTTTAAGTATCTTTGCCCTGGCTCACTCAGTATTTTGATGGCAGTAACGATACATACTCTTGGAAGTGAGCCAAGCTCATGCTAATATATTACACATTTGGCTCAATTCCAAGTGCACAGGTGTTTTAAATATTCCAGTCACATACCCACAGTGTATATTGCTACTGGGGAAAGGATATCATTTCTAAACCACTGACGTTTGCTCTGAACCACACCTATTTCGCATTGTGAAGACTTAGCAAAGACGAACTGTGATAAGGAAAGAGCCCAACTTTTACTAATAGAAGTGCGGCAAATTCAGAGCTCTGGCACCTGGTGCCTGGCTGCTGAGATCAAGGCACTTGCTGATCAGCCTTAGAAAAAAATAGGGAGATGTTTCAGCAGTTGCTACAATTGAATCAACAAGTATGGAAAATTTTATTTATATTAGAGAAAACTCTGGTAAAATAGATGACGGCAAATTGTTATATTATGTTTAGGGGGGGAAATTGCTTTTCATTAGAAACCACCTTTCCATTTGCAAACATCCTACCATAAAACAATCTAACTTTGCTAGGATCCTAATTACTAAATTGAACTATTGCTTTCTGGAGGAAAAAAAAGATAATAATAGCTGTACAGAAATATATGTACCCAGAAATAATTCTGAAACTTCTTTCAAAATTCTTAGCTTCATGCTATATGCACACACATTCTCCCTCTTTCTCACTCTGTAACACATTCACAGATGCTTGCAAATCCAGCAGATGAACTCATATATGTCACTTCCATTTCACTAAGCATAAGTTCCTGTGACCGATCAGCAAACTTCCATTATTCTCTATCTATCCCTTTGACTTTGACAATAAAGTAATGCACTAAGGGTGGGGAAAGGGGTTCTAACTTCTCCTAGCCACCTGCCTTAACCTCATTCTTCATCTCAGCATAGCCTGGAGTCCTTTGATGGTTAGTCAATAGCATGCATTACCTCGTAGAAACAGACTTTGAACCCTGTTTTGCTTCCTCTTTTAATGGTTATGTTTCCCCTCATCTTTTACCAGTGATCTTTAAAAAGAAGTGAGATTCTATTCAGAATGATGGTGACGGCTGTTTGAGGTATTTTGAAACTGTTAGGTGGTTAATATGTGGTTAGTATTATTTATTCAACAGAAAATCAACTTTAAGTCCAGGTAAAAAGCCAAGTATCATCGTTGTAAACTTTTAAATGTTATACAACTTTGCTTAATTTCAAATTTCAAAAACTCCAGTTTCCCATCTGGGAGTCTGGGTTATTGGCCTAGCTGTGGGAAGGCTCCAGAGAAAACAGGGGAGCTCACAGCGCAGTCAGTGCCTGTGGGTGGCATTTGCTCTGCTGAGTCAGGTCCTGCCAGCTGTTCCCCAGGCTTCTACCAACAGTTCAGATTTTCTGACAAGATGCAAAACCCAAGTCTTTGTGGTTCTTGAAGCTCTCCTGTAATTTTCCCCTTCTCTTTGGGACTTTGGGAAATGTTCACCCAAGATCACATCTTGCTCTCTTGCTCATAACTGTTGAAGAAAATTGGGAAGTTTTACAGTCATTTCTTTTTTTACTTTTCCTGTTGTCTGGCCTATATAGGAAAACAGTGTTACCTGCATCTTTTTTTCCAAAGAAAGGAAAAGAAAGAGTTTACGTACCCATGATTAGAAAAAGAAATTTTATAGTGCACACAAGATTTTTCCATGAGCCCAGCCATAGCTTTCCCCAGAAAAAGATAATCATGTCTCCAAAAAAAAATATATATATATACATAATATATAATATATTATTCTCTTTTTGTTAACCTATCCCCTAAACCTCAGAAAGAAATGCAATCTGTGAGTTACAGAACTTTGGCTTTTGCATCTGCTCAGGCAAATTGAACTAAAGAGCTGAGCAGTTTGCTGAATCTGAAGAATAAAGTGCCCCCAGAATACATAAAGCAGATTTTGTTCTTAGTAACAGAATTAGGGTTCTTACTAGTATCATTTCAATAATTGCAATAAACCTGCACTTTGTTTTACCCGGAAAGGTATAGCCTATATGTTATAGGTATGTAGGAACTGAAAAAATTAAGATTTGCTGACCTTTTTTCTTTAAGTTTTTTTAATTATGAAATTTATTTGTTGAACAAACATACTTTTAACAAAACATTATAATGTATATATAAAATCTGAAAATTAGATTTACCCCTAGAGCCCCCCCCCCGCAATTACCCACCCTTATCCCTCCCCCACCTCCTTCCCAACACATCTCTACAGACGCCTTTGGTTGTATGTCATTACACCTTATTCAGATTTAAAACATGAGAATTGACCTCCTTTCTCAATGGCCAGGGTCTAGCTCCAGCCTCCACAGATGAGTGAAGACATTTGACCCTTGGTTCTCTGGGTTATGCCGACTTCACTCTTTGCTGACCTTCTTATTCAAAGAATATACACATATAGTTAGAGCAATTATGTATTTTGGGGGGCAGGCTGGGAATTGAACTCAAGGCATTGCACATTCTAAACATGTGCTCTACTACTGAGCTGCATCCCTAGCCCCTGGGCAGTCTTTACAGTTGGGAAGAGTTGCAGAGGGAAAATGAATTACCAAGGGAGTAAAACCTGGAGCTCACACATAGGTTCATAAAGTTGATTCTAACCCTCACTAACTCTGTGGACTTGCCCAAGTTCCTGAACCACATTGTGTGACTTTTTCTTCCTCCGTAGAACAGCTTTATAGTGGAAGAATGCTTATGAGGACTGAAAAAATAAAATCCATGCAAAGCTCCAGACTTGGTTTCTGGCACAGATAAATGCTCAATAAATGGTAGGTGTTATTGCTGAGGAACAGATTCAATTAAAATATTAAGAAAATTAATATTTTAACAGTGAGGGAAGACATGTTTAATTTCCTCTGCAGGCCATAGAAAAGGAAATGTTGTTTTTATAATTACCTAATAAAGAACATGGAAGAAATGATTGGGCAAATGAAAACTCCTGAGTGTACCACTGAGCTAACCAAATCACTGAGATTTCACAAGTTATGAATATTGAAATGCCTTACTTAAAAATCAGGTGTTATACATTTACACTGATAATTCTTGAAATTACTGAAGCCATCACAACTAAAAGAGCAGGCAGCTGAAGGCTGCAGGATCCAGGGACGCAAGTCCACAGAAACTCTTTGGAGAAGGCTAGCTAGGATTAGAGGACAGGGCAGTCTGTGGGGCTGGCAGTTGATCATGCTGAATTAGACAACAGGTGCCCACGCGCTGCCAGTGATGGATATCAGGGTAAATAAAATTGCTGATGGCCTATGATAAAGCTTTATGTTAGATGGTAAAATGCTGAGCCCAGACACTATGAGTGGCCATCTCACATACCAAGGGTCACTTGATGTGCCCACTTATATTTTCCTCTCTTTCACTACACCCTCAAATTCTCTTTCATCATTCATTTGGATTCCCTCTTTCCCATTATTTATCATCTATCTAATCTGTCTTCTCTTTATAAACTCTCTCATTCTTGTCATTTCCCCACTCTGTCTATATCTTACTTTTCATCTCGCAGTGTTCTCTCTAGCATGTATAACATCATATTACATTGGAGGTGACTGAATTCAGAATCTAAGAATATTGCTATCTGTGTAATATGTGAAGTGATGGGAAATATAATTTTGTGAACTATGAGTTGGTCTGAGATTCTGGGACCATAGATTTATATTTCATAACATTCATAGGATAAGGAAAATAAATTGAAACAAGTTTGGTTTTAATTATTAGTTAATTTAATTTGGAAATAAAAATTCAGAAAAATTTAAACTTGCTCTTAAAATTATAAGGTAATTTAGTCTATATAAACCTTGATTGGCATGCAATGGTAATAATAGTAGGATTTCCAAAACACTTCCTGTGAATTATATTCTATTTATAAGTATTTAATCTGGGATGAAAGATCTTAGTTTTACATGATGGAATGTATTAAGTATTTTCAGAATCTCTTTGTAGATAACTTATGTCCTATTTAATCATTACACTCAGTTCATAATTGCCCACACATTAATACTATGGCAGGAACTACAGAATACGTCCAGGAGAAGCAATCCACAATAACAAATGATCCAGGAAACTAGAGGGTAAGTCCTTGTGAAAAGTTAACCCGAGGGTCCTAATTCTGAAATACTACTGGCACTTTTGATGTCGGTCCTAGAAATACGCTGGTTATTTTTCTGGTACCAGCTGGAAATAATTATATTGTTAAGAAAGCAAATTGTGGCCCTTTGATTAATGAACTCAAAGTCTGCATTAATACATAAAAGTCAAAGGGCTCAGTGGTCTTCCAGGTCTTAGGGAAACTCAGATAAAAAGCACAGCCCTGCCCTGGGTTGTATGTGGAGACTGAGGAAGAAACTCTTGTCACCACACAATATGAAGAAGTATGATAGAACTATAGGAAGGGTGATTTTAAATAAAGAAAGCAACTGGAATGAGGTTGATGTATTTTGCAAATACAGCAAAAGTTTTAAGAGGAGCTAAGACTGAGTTGAAGTGTATTTTTTAAATTTTATTGAGATATGGTGTTGTACAATCATAAATGCATATGTAATAACAATATGATATGCCCAGATCTTAATCTAGAATCACCCCCACATCACCCACACCCCAGTGTCTTAACTCTTCTCTGCTTTCCCCTACAACAGATATAAATGTGTGTGTGTGTATACAACCCCAGCACCACAAATATATACATATATTTGTGCATTTTCCAGAATTAAATGATTGCATAAGTATTATTTGGCTTCTCGGGGGAGTAAAGAGTAAACTACATTGTTGATTAAGCTTATTTATTTATTTTTAAAGAAAGAGGAATAGTGAGAGAGAGAGAGAGAGAGAGAGAATCAGTTTTATTTAGTTTTTCATGTGGCTTTCATTGCTCAGACACTTGTTTGTATGTGTGGTGCTGGGGTTTGAGCCCACATACTAGCGCATGCCAGGCAAGTGCCATAACTGCTGAGCTACCGCTCCAGCCCCAAGAATATCTGTTTTTAAGCAACCTTTCATTTACTTGAAGCTCTTAGATTGTTAAAAGAATACAGTCCTATCACACACTTAGTCCACTGGTCACCTACCCAAGGAAGTTGAGCAAAAATCCAACACTTGTTAGTAATTCACGTACTAGCTTTGTGGCAACGAGGTAACAGCTGTGGAGATAAGTGGACTAGACTCTGTCCTTCCTGCAAGTATACATACTATAAGTACTATAGTTTATAGTGTGATGGGTGAGATAATAGGTAGGAACCATTATAACTTGTTTCCAGAAAAGAAACAAGGAGTGTTATAAGTTTATTGGGGATTCTGTCTGTGGGACTTTGTGTAAATGGGGGTAGGTGGAGGTTTGTTCCCTGACCAGTTGATGACATTCTATAAACCTGACACCCTTTACCTCCCACTCAACCCTTTGAACTTTCAAGGAGCCTTTCCCCAGATCCCTGACTTTCATAGGCTTTTCTGGCCTTTGTTCGCTAGGGTTTCTTGTCTGTAGACCAGGTCTGATGAAACCCCATATGTCCTGTCTACTGGTTTAACTGGCCCAGCCTCCGACCAGCCACAAGTTGCTCATTGTATCTTGGACAGTCTGCTAAACAGGAAGTTTTCCATTGTATCAACCAAAAAATAAAAATGTAAATACTGCGTTAACCAAGTCTCAGGGGAGATTTTACATCAAAAGAAACAAGTAGGAAGAGTAAGGCTAGAGACCAAGGCTTGCTGGCCTTTTACAGACCTAATATTACTTAGACTAAAAGAAGAGAGAGCTCAGCACTCAAGGTGGGGAAGCTTGGATTTCTAGCCCCTAGCTTTTGCTTTGTCTGTCTGAGCCTCCGTATTATCTGTCACCAGGCTGTCGTTAGCAGTATTCTCCCGTAGGACACCTGTCCAGAGGAGTTAACCAATTTGTCACAACATTCAACTGTCAGATACTATGTTAGTTGCCAAGGATAGAAAACCCTCAAGAGACTTCATGTCTGCAAGAATCTTATAATCTAGAAAATGAGATAAAAACAATAATATAGACAGCAATGATATGAAATAAAAACTAATTACCAAGTTCTGTGGAAGCATAAAAGGGACATATTCCATTAACTCTAGTCCACACAATTCTTTCCTTCTACAGTTTAAATTTATGAATGAGAATAGGGGATGGTGGGGTCCTGCAGAGGGATACTAGGGGTAAAAACAACTTTCTGTGTTTTAGATCCCACTGTAATTCCACTTTTTTTTTTTTAAAGAGAGAATAACAGTGAGAGAGAGAGAGAGAGAGAGAAACAGAATCAATTTTATTTAGTTTTTAATGGACTTTTGTTGCTCGGACACTTCATTGTGTACATGGTGCTGGGGTCTGAACCCACATACTCACGCATGCAAGGCAAGCGCCATAACTGCTGAGCCACTGCTCCAGCCCTGTAATTCCACTTTAAATAGGAACCTTTGCTGTTACAGCCTTGGGTTCCATTATTCTTTTATTAACTTTATTTATTGAGTGGCACCTATGTGCTGGGCACATTAAAGTTGCTGTGGACATAGAAGTAAAAAAAGGTAAAGCTTCTCCTCTCGTGAAGGTTTTTTCTGACACACTGTGACTTCCCTCTCCCGGCAGCCATGGTGGCTATTAGTTTCATACTGTCCCCACACCATCCCAGAAATGCTTGGCACTCCTGAGACCACATTTCTCCCTAACACATCATAGCAAATGGGTATCGAGCCGTCCCAGCTAACACAGTTGTCAATACCAGTCTCTGGGATGTCCTGTCATAAGCTCAGGCAGAGCCCTCAAAATCAGGTTCAGGAGAATCTTCCCTGGAGCTAACTGGGGAAGTGGAATATAAGACTCCCATCATTGCTGCAAATCATTATTCAATAACCAAAACAAAAATTTTAATGAAGAATGGCTTAGAGCTACTCATTGAAGAGCAGCCTGGTTTCCGAGGAAGAATGATTGGAATCTCAGGTTATGGAAGAAGTTGAGGATGTCATGGACGACCACCATCTTCACAATCCAGAATTGGCCCTTCAGAATCTCTCTACCTGCCATTAAAGAAATTGAGGAATAGACGATAAGTTGGTGAATCTTTTCACTGCTATCCCAAAATGAAATTTGTTACTGATACATGTTAGTCCTGTGAATTAGGACATGAAAACTATAACATCGTGAATGAAGAACAAAGAGAGGGTTTCCTCACTGGGCTAGCCCAGGAGAGAGGTGGGTCAGGGCTAAGACTGTTAGAACTCTCTTGAACCTTCAGAGGCCTAGGGTGGAAGAAGCACGTTACTCAAAAATAGTAATAATAATTTAACTTAAATCTTGGGAGTCCCTTGCTGAATGAGGATTTGTGTATCTCCTCAGGTGTCAGCCAATCAGTTGCCAGCCACCAATTTTTATTTTTCATTGCTTTATTGAAAGCTAGAAATATACTCTGCTTTTCTGATAAGCTGATGGTAAACTAGAAATCCCAACCAACAGAGATTCTTCAAAGTACATCAGTGGCCATGTCTTTGTTTCTAAGGGAAACCTAGAAATGGAGGGTCTTGAAGACATCTCTTGCAATTGCTTTGGTTTTCAAAGTGTTCATACCCTCATGGCAGTAACTTAGAGCACCAGCAGCCACAAAAGGTCCAGAGCTGGAAGGCTGCAGCCCATCATGCAGGTACCCTGTGAGCAGGTCTAAGAACGAAGAAATTCAACTGCTTGTGCCCCGTATACTGTGGTCTGTGTTCTGTCCACTGTTTCTCTGGCTCACGTGGGATATCCTGTGCAGCAATCATGAAGTCATTACAGAGATTGCTTCAACCTACCAGAACTTGTATTCCTTACATGTCAAACTAATAATCGTATTAAAACAAATAAATAGCACTGTTTCCTAGGGAGACCACCCAACTCATTTCAGTTAGTCACTGTTAGAAAATATGACTGTCAAGTTTGATCTCTTAGTCATTTATCCAATGAACAGTTCCTGAGAACTTATATATTAAACTGCATATATTAACCAAGTCTTTTGTTAGGGATCAGAGATGCCATTCCTCATATAATTTGATATCTGATGCTGAAGCAGACATGTAAAAAGATAAATTGAAATAAAAATACCCCATTTAGAAAGCACAAAAATCAAGAACTGCAAGAGTACAGAGAAGCAAATTGCTGTGTGCTTAGGAGAACTAGGAAAAGCTTTGGTGAACAAGTGATGATATTAGGTAATAGGTGTCCAGGTATGATAGAGGTCTGTGCAGCAGAGAGGATTAAACAAGGATATTCTAAATAGGAACAAATAACATGTACCAAGAGTGTTTTTAAAGTATGTACCTGACTTGGAAAATAATACAAAATCCCCGTACCCAGAACACAGCATGCTGAAGGAGAGGAATTGAAGTTAGAAGAAGGGGCAGGTGGAGGGCTTGCTGTGCAGGCTCATGGGTATGACTCTTAGGAGCCACCATGATTTGTTAGGAAAATACTGATAGGATTAGGTCTGCAAAGGTTGACTGGAAGGTGGGGTCAAAAAATAGGTCAAGAATGGGAAACCAAGTAGCAAAAGTAATAAAAGCTGAATCAGTAAATGATGAAATTGAGAGTGATATCTGAGCTGCTGACTTTAGCAATCAACCAAGTGGTAACATTTGGTTGGAGGGATATGAAAGAGGGATAGGTGGAATCAAGAAAATACATAGGGAAAGAAATGATGTAATAGCAGAGATATGAGAAATCTCTTCAGTTGAGTTGACGATAAATAGGAGAATGTAGGATGTAGGCTACTTTCACTTCAAATGACTAACCATGTGTTGACTTAACTTGTGAATAAAAAGGCATTTATAACTAGATGAGAGTCCAAATGGAAACAAAAATCATGTTTTAGTTTTTTTTATTTTCTTGAAATGCTGAGGATCAAACTAATGCTTGGTGCATGCTAGGCAAGCACTCTACCACTGGGCTACATCTCCAGCCCAAAAATAATAATTTGAAAGTAATGTGATCATCCAAGATAACATACACCTTTTCTTTGGTTAAAATATGTTTCTACTGGTTTGTAAAAGATGTTCCAACAATTCGTTTTTAAAGTATTGGCGTCTAGATTTAACCTTTCTGCCCCGTTACCCATTTGCAAGTAAAAAGATTGGTATGTGAAGTTACATTCACATTGTAGAGTTTTATAAAACCTTCTTCCTGGTTTTGTTATTTTATTCCTCTCCTCTCATTCTCAATCTTTGTTTAATTTTAGTTTTCTTGTCTTTTCCTTCCTTATTTAGGAAATCAACATATTCCATTCTTCAAAACCACCTATAAATTGATTATTTTGCATTACAGCTACTTTCTTAACATGCCTTTGAAGATTATTTAATTGTGTGTATTATTATGCATTTTAGTTCTTACATATGAAAATGTTTTCTGCTTAGTATTTGACTTCAGGTTTCTCCTGGATTCAGGATGTCAGGGAGGGTTTCATGGCTAGAGTGTGCCAGACTTCCCAGCTCAGCCCTGCTCTGACCTAACCTTATGATACATGTCTTGTCCAAGTTCCGGGAGAGCAGTGGTGGAAGAATCCTTAAAAACTCCAAATGCTGACCTATCCTGAGGAAGCCTGAATCATCTGATTGGCCCTAGAATCACCCTGATTTTCCATGAATTCCCCCAGGCTGAGGTTGGCCCAGAACAAAACGAACGTCAGAGCCTAGGAGAATAGTGGAGCAGTAGACCAGCATCCAAGAATTAGAAAAGAAAAAAAAAAAAAAAAGATGAAGTTTGCCCAAGACTTTTAAAGCATGTTTATTTCAGATTTATAATACCTGACTCACATTCACAAAAGCTTTTATGTGCTCTTTCCTCCAGCGCTTTTGTTTTTCTTTGCTAACCTTTACTTTCTACCTAAAACAACGCTCCCTCTGCTTTCGTGCTGAATTCTGTGCCCTCTTTCCTGCTACCCTTTTGATCACAGAGATTGTATACTTACGACCTTCTTCTACTTCTTTGTTGTTTGTTTTTGTACCAGGGATTGAATCAAGGGACACTTAACTAGTGAGCCACATATCTACCCCCTTTTTTACAATTTATTGTAAGATAGGGTCTCACTAAGTTGCTCAGGCCAGCCATGCCAGGTTTCTGAGGCTGACTTTGAACTTGCAATCGTCCTGCCTCCTGCCACTGGGATTATAGGTGTGGGCCATCACACCCAGCTCAACTTTCTTCCTTAGTGATTTCTTTAATAGTTTTTCAGAGGTTCCATGTTTAAACCAATATTCCAGTTTCTGAGCATTCAATGCTATAAAGCTCTTGAGTTATAATCAGTTTCATACATGATACAAATTATGCCTATACTGTACTGCTTTTTGACTTAAAAACTGTACATTTCAAAACATGGTAAAATTGTAACAGTTTCTTAAGAAGAGTAAAATATTGAATTTTGAATTTTAACACAATGCGAAATAGTAATATTAAGTGGTACATAGAAATTACAGTTGCAAAAACACTGCATTGAGATTGCTTGTTCTTCCTTCTAGCATTTGAACATTCTTTTCTATTTTCTTCATCTATCCATTAAGTCTGTAAACATTTATTAATCCCCTATGCTAAGTTCTGATGATACAAGATGATTAGTCCACAATCCCTACATTCCAGGAGCTCAAGATGGTGGAAAGAAAAGCATGTAAACAAATAATCCCAGTTGCATATTCAGAAAAAGTATCTTTGCATCCAGAAGACCACAGACAACCCCTGACACATAGTAGCAATAGCAAATATGGTTCAAAACGTCTGGTCCCACTACCATTTCTGGGTCCAGACAGCCAAAAACCTCTGTATACATTACTATTGCAGTGGAAATGGGTGTTCCCCTCATTCAGCTAGCATTTATGGAGCACCTACAGTTTATCAGACTGACTATACTGAAACTTCCAAGTGAGTAAATTTAATGGTTTTGTTATGGATCTCTCAGGAGAGCAAAGGAGATAAACACATGCATGATCAATCATGTACAATTAAGGATATAATAGAAAATGTATAGAATAAAATGAGTGCATGAAAACGGGGAGAAATGAATTCAGCCTGGGTGATGAGAAGTCTGAGAGGAGATGAGGTGTCAGCTCCACTTTGGAGGAAGGACTCCAGTGTAAAAGGCAAGCTGCTGTGGACTGTTATTCCTCACCTCCTGGGAGGGATGAGGAAGGGCCAGGGGATCCCTGGTAATCTCATCCACACTGAAATCCTAATACTTCATTGAACTCCCACCATCCGAACGTTCATGTGAAATAATCGGTGACCATTAGGAGACAGGTGGTAGTCATATCCTTATGTTTATTACATGAAAATTCTTTCAAATCTTTAATTAGTGTCTTTTATATTCCTTATTGGGAGATGAAAAACAATTTGAGATGAAAAATTTTCAAGTCTAGTATTAAGATTGTCTTTCAAGGAAAGATATAAAAACAAAACAGTAAAAATCTCTACATCTCCTCTTCCCCCGGTAGAAGTGAAGGTCTGGTTAGAATTAACATTAATAATCTGGAGGAATAAAGCACTGTTAAGGTTTTACATTTTCAGCTTTCTCTTAAAATTTTCACTACAAACGAATAACTTTTGGTACAAGTTAATTTTTTCATATTCTGTATTGACTATGATTTGGTTATCTAATTAAAATTTACCTACCAATTGTCCTAGCTTTTTGATCCTCGATATATCTATTTCTAGAATAAGAACAAAGAACCATGGTATAGACAGGTATGGTCAGACAATACTTACTGTGTTGATTATTGAAATGTATGGAGGAATTTTTTTTTTTAAGAGAGAGAGACAGTAAAAGAGAGAATCAATTTTATTTAGTTTTTCATGTGATTGTCATTGCTCCAACACATTGTTGTGAACATAGTGCTAGGATTTGAACCTGAGTCTTCCTGCATGCCAGGCAAGCACTTAATTGAGCCACCACTCTACCCCTTGTGGAGAAATTTCGCAGCACCTAAGTGATCTATGCTAGAAGTCACAAATTTTTTTGTTAAATACACTATTACAGGTTTACTTATATATCCTTCTTCCAGATAGCTGATAGCTAGCTGGTGGTTGGTCATTGTTTGCTATATACATGTTAGATAATGTGAATCACAGGGTATTACCCTTAAAGCAGCCACTCTCAAGGATGTGGAAAGGTCCCTTCCAGCACACCGTTGAGCCAGAAGTTTACCAGCCATTCCCAGAAACTTTGCTTATGGCTAGCATTAGTTTCAACTGCACTTCTATTTCTGCATGAATTCACTACTTTCTGAAGACTATTCAGCTTGTTACCCATAGACACTTAACCTTCATAAAACTGTGAAAGACAAGCCAGAGAGAGAGAGAAAGAGAGAGAGAGATTAAGGATTAAAGGAAAGGAAACTACCTTTTCTAAGTCAATGTCTTTTCTCCCCGTGGCTTTTGTGTGAACATGGCATTCATGCAGCTAATAGTAATAATTCCTTCATGAGCTCTTGACACATCAAGCCTCTGAAGTCAGGCTAACTACCTATGCAAGAAAGGGAGGTTATTTGGATTTTAACAAAGGTTAATAAGAGTAATTTAGGGTTTTTTACAAAAGGACTTGAAATTTCAGCTGTACAATGGGAAGGCATAGAAAAAAGGAGATGCTGAAATTTTTGAGGACTGAGACTGCAGACATGGAAAGAAAATGACTGGTTGGAGGCTTTTTCTGTGGTGGTGATTCTCTGACAAAAAGTTAAACTTTACTTAAATAATGTTGATATAAAATATACAGCTTCAAGTAATTGAAAAAAAAGCCAATAATCCAGTTGTTTCTTTTCACTAATAAGGAATAATTTTAAAGAGAAAAAAATAATAATTAAAAAACTGAATTAATGAAAACACCATAGTGTAGAGAAGGGATTTTCTAGTTGATAACATAATGCCTGAGACAAGAAATGAGAGCTCCATGTGGCATTCTTTTTCATTTATATTCCTTGCAGTAACGAAATAGAATCTGTTCCCCTACATCTATTTCATTAGAATTTTTGAAGCACCTGTCACCTATCATCATCAGTTTATTCATATTTCAAGTTTTTCCAGGGACCAAATGCAATAACACAGGTCCATATGTGCTCGTGTCTGGGAGGAGAGTTTCCGTGTGGTTTTTGGATTACCTATCTGGACTCCTTTTCCCATTTATTGTTCGGAGTGTGTCACCTTCTGTCAATCTAATTACTACTCTAAGAGTGACTGTTCTCAGCTCACTATATGACAATTGCTACTTTGTGAATATACCCGGGAAGCCTCTGCAATCAGTTGATGTACCCAAAAAGTGTCACTCTCATGTGGCAGGCTGGCTCCAGTATACCATCTTACCAAAGGTGTACAAGTTCTCTGGGGCCAGAGTTCCTTTAGATGCATAGCAAGAGGAGCTGGTGGTTTCCAAAGATTTCTTGCTTTATTGTAACATACAGAATCAATCTTTGCAAAACAGGTCAGCAGAGAGACTTTTACTATATATATATAATCTCCAGAACTTCTAGCACGTATAAGAATAGCAATTGTGTACATTATCTGAACAGTGACACTTGTAAAATATCAGAGAAGTTTTCAAAGGCCAATAGCAAAGATTCTGATTATGCCAGGAAAAAAGGCCTGAAGGAATAATGCTTATTTATCCATTTAGTAAGCCCTTTAGTTCATATTGACTATTCATTACTGTGAATAGAGAGACTTGGCTGAATCTAACAGTAATTCCTTTGTCATCATTAAACAGCTCTAGATTTTTAATATAATAAAGATAAAACTGCTCTTATAGCTCCAAATTCACACTATGGTATTCAAGTTTGTGCCATCACTTCCATTTCCAGAGCTTTATAATTCCACCGTAATCATTTGTTCTTGGCAGAAATGTGTTATACAAGCACTCAGCTGAGGATAATATTTTTGAACAATTTTTTCAATGTTCTGGTTATGTGATTATGGGAATTTGGAATGCAGTATTAATTTGCTCCTGCATTTTGTGTTTGTATATCTCAAAAAGTCCTTTTTCAAGTAACACAATTTAACTTGAATCACTACTTAAATACTGGCGGTATGCATTGTAGGATAATATAATCAGATAAAAGAAGAAGTTATTGGTAGAAAATGAGTCACTGTTTTTTCTCCCCTCATCACTGCCATTTCCTTTGTGACTCTCTGCCACCAGCTTTGTTTGCTTAACAGTTCATATAATTCTTCAGGTACAAAGTGAGTGGTTGATCTAATTGGTTTTTTAATCCAGTAACTAAGTGCTTCATTGAACAACAGACATTCCCACTCTTAACTAAAATTCACTGTCTTAAGAAGTATCAATATTTTAGCCATCTTTTCATATTTAAAATTTTTCCAACACCTAATTTTTTTTAAATTCTATTTCGTTTATTCCAGTATTCAATCTGCTACTGTAATTGAATATAAGTTGGAGAAATCCAGCCTGCATCTCCCATGTCACAAATTTAGGAAAGTTTGGACAGGGAAAGGTGGGCCCTATGTGGTCACCAGCAATAGCTAATGGTTGGGCCATCATATTTGGCTAGACTGGCTTAAAATCTGGCTTAAGGTTTCTGTAAACGTTTCATGAAAGACTTATGAGAGATAATGAGTTAATATTTGTAGAGATTGTTCAACGGAGTATAGTTGATATTTGAATTTTTACAAACCAAACACAATATCTGCCCCCCAAAAGCTTTGTAAGAATATTTAGCGCACATGCATGAGCCAGATGGATTGTAATGACAGTTGATAGGCCTCTCCTAACCCTTGCGTTCTGTTGTCAGGAGTCTGCATGGCAAAACAACCATAATTTTCACAATAAGATTTATTTGGTAAAAGACATGCGTGCACATTGAAAAATCTACTAAGAATAAAGTAACATTACATAATACTTTAAATTAAAGGCTTATATGAGGATATTTTAACATGCCCTATACAGATATTATTAAGTTTTGAAAAATATCAGGAATTTTTTTTGAAGGACAGTGAGAGAGAGAGAGAGAGAGAGAGACAGAATTAATTTTTATTGAGTTTTCCACATGGCTTTCATTGCTCCAACACTTAGTTGTGTACGTGGGTGCTGGGGTTTGAACCTGTGTACTTGAGCTTGCCAGGCAAGTGCTGTAACCTCTGAGCCACTGCTCCAGCCCCAGGAATTTTCTTGATCTTATCTATGATTCTTTACACAAGTGAATTCTTATGAGAAATGTGGAATATGATGCAAGACTATCAGAAATTTTTCTGAATAGCTCAAGCATCTGCAGAGATCAAAACAGAAACACATCATGATACAACAAATAGTTATTACCCAGAAAAATACTCTTGTGGTTGAGATAATGCTAATGAAAGAGTTTAAAATGTATGAAGTTAAGTTAGTGAATGAAATTATTATTGTAATTATTGTGATGTCCTTTCGCGTATTATTGTAGAAACCTATTCTGGGCCAAAAATTATGGCTGTAGATTCACAATAGGGGGACAGGTGGCCCCACCAATTATAAATTCCCCAAGATTGTAAATGTATATTTTATCATCTTGTGTCAAAATATTCATTTTAATATTGAAACATTTTACCACATAATAAGCTGTAACCATATGTTTATTTGTTATATTATACCACTATAACATTAATAAATATTTACAGTCATAGTGTATTCTTGATGTATTGCAATAGTAGCTCTCTTAGTTTGATTTTAAGTAAAAACCTTCAGTGCCTCAGAAATTAATTTTAAATAATAGTACGTTTATTACATTTGATCAGAACTGAAGAGTTAAACTGTTCAGACTCACACTCCTTTTTAATCTCATGTTGTTTTATTTATTTCCCCAATTACATGAATTAAAAATGGAGTGTTATCTCAGCTTTCAACTCCTTAGCTTGATATTGCAACTTTTGTCTTATTTGTATGTGAATCCTATGTTTAATAAAGATGAGCTCTACTGAACTTCCAACTAGCAAGAGGCACATAGGTACACATCTCTTTATCACAGATCTTGGTAGTACCAGGAAAATTAGGAGATGTTGGTAGGCTATTAATAATGAACATGGCACACACAATGTGTGATTAATAAGAAGTTTTATGCTCTCTAAAAATATAATGTTGTCTCTAAACCAAATTGTGTATAATTAAAATTGACAGCCATTGGCTTAAAAAAAGAAAACTCAGGACTCCTGACTCATACTTTTTCGAACTGTTGCAATGTTATATTAGTATTTTTCCTTCGGTGACAGCTGAGACTAGACCAGACCTACATCCAGGAGACAGGAGTTTTAAGAAAAGGCATCGACTTTTCACTTTCATATGTCAGAAGACAGTCCCATGGTGTTTCCTACTCAGCTAAAACCAGGAGGAACTCTTGCAAGTTTGCTAGTTACTGACTTGGTTGTCTGTTTGCAGTGTTCTTTGGATCTCTTAACTCAGCTCAGGGTAATGAAGCCCTAACTTCAGCTGTTTTGATTTTTCTTGCCATCTATACTTTGGAAGATAATTTTCAATATTATAAATTTCAATAGAGATTTTCACATATACTTTCTAACAAAAGTAATTTTCTAAATGAACATAGATTCTGAACATTCTCAGTGAAAGCTTAGTGACAATATTAGCTGTGTTCTCTTACACCCTTTTGCTGTCAGACACATGGGAAGGGGCCAGGACACCATTAGTTCCAACCATTATTTTAGATTCAAACTAGAGGTGTTTCCAACATTCGTACTTTTGTCTTCATCACAGATTCTAAAATAGTTGTGTAACATCCTGACTTCTGATTTTTCTGTGGGAAGAAAGAGTGCTGCAGTTTGCCACCTTACTTGTATTCTGCTACAATTGTTTTTCACTAGATAGTTCTTGAAACCCATATGAATTCCAAATCACAATAATTTGGCCCTTATGCCCTCTTTGTTCATTGACTGAATTTAGTTGTGGATGGAATATATTTATGTTATTTTTAAATTTTATTTTTATTTATTTTATTTTTTATTAAGGAGTTGAGTTGTTGTAAATCATAAGTGCATGTAAAGTAGCATTTTGATACGCATTTATTCCTAAATCAGAATTATCCCCAATCGCCCACATCCCAGTCTCTTGATTCTTCTGTACTTCCTTTGTCATTTTTTTTAAAGAGGTGATTAATGCTGTTGTGAAATCACTCGTGGTTTCTACCTGTGATTTCTTTTCCCTAACATAATATAGATGTGTAATAACCTGAAACTGTACAACTTGAATCTTTGTAACACCCCTGAATGTCTCTTACAGCCTTTGTCTAGGTTTGAACTTTCCAAAATTATCTATTTCAGACGTTGAGAAAGAAGGGCCTTAATGGCTGTGACAGCCCAGATCCCGATGCAGACGATTCAGTAGGTCACAGCCCTGAGTCTGAGGACAAGTACAGGAAAATTAACGAAGATATTGATCTAATGATCAGCAGGCAAAGATTGTGTGTAAGTACTCGGAGCTCCCTTCATTTTTTTTACTCTTGGTATTTCTCTGAACCTGGCAGGCATTGAACAAGAAAGAAAACAAAGGCTGTGAAAGCCCCGACCCTGACTCCTCTTATGCACTCACCCCACGCACTGAAGAAAAATACAAAAAAATTAATGAAGAATTTGATAATATGATCAAGAGTCATAAAATTCCTGTAAGTACCAAAGGTAGATGGCTAGTCTGCTCATAACTGCTGCAGTAACACACCTTAACCCTCTCAGTGATGGCTTGCTTTAAAACACACTGAAAGTCAGATAAAATAGCCATCTCATCCCACAGGCAGTGCCTTAAGAAAGCAAACCCTGCGGGATCCTGAAATTACTTAATCTCAAAGAGTTGCCATCGAGAAGTTCATTCTGAGGTAGAACAGTTCACAGGAGGAAGAGAAAGATCTATTTGACACACCCTGAATTTACACAATCTTTTAAAAATGCAGTTCACACAGATCACGACACACTAGTAAAACAGTGGAATCATTCTCTGAACACGTTTGAAGATTTGCTCTAGAATACATGGATATAGAGTATGCTGAGACCAGATACCGGCATGGAACTACAGTTCTCTCACATAAACTGACAGTCATCACTTAAATCAAAGCTGGTTCCTCAATAAAACTTCTGCCCCTTCCCCACACATGAAATTCAACAACAGCACTGAAGGGTTAAAGCTAATGCTCGCTGCAGGGAACAGACTGCATGAAACCTAATGGTAAGATTTCAACGTCTGTGTGCTGGGGTGATTTTAAAGCTTTATCAGAGTATTATTTGCTTTGCCTACACCAATATTTTCTATGCTTTAACATTTGGCTAAATTTTGTCTTAACCAAGTCAGAAATTTTCTAACAATCAATCGTATATGCCTTGCCAGATATTTAAGAGAAATAACCCTGCATGTTTTATTTTGTTTGCCCACATATATAGAGGAAAAATACATACTGTTTTTTCCACTTTTATCAATCAAATATGTTAATTTTGTGCCATAAAGGGATCATACCCAAGGATCACATGCTTTCTGGGTAACTAATATTAGTGTCTGAACCTAATGTACACAATCTCCTCAGTAGGTAATGAATTCCTTTTCGAAAAAGTACATTGTTTTGGTTAAGTTAGCAAAACAGCCCAAACCTGAGTATTGAGAGCAACTCTGCAGTGGAAACAGCCTTTGTTATTTCATGTGCAGATTTTTGAGGTTAAAAGCTCTAGACCAAATCCACTTCTCTCAAAGATGAGTGAATGCCTGGCCATTGTGGGTGCGCACTCAACTTGCTTTGAATGAAACTGAATACTTAACAACTTATTTACAAAATGTATGCATATTAAAATTTCTGTCCTCATAATTACAACGCGTCTGTTGCTTTTGTTAAATGAAATAATGTCAGCAGTAGAGCTTTTGTTGATATGGAATCGTTACTATATGTATCGTGAAGTTTTGTGCTATAAATTTTTTAAAGGTTTCCAAGAACCAAGTGCCATATGCGGCACATTTGCATCGGGCCCTTTACTCCGTGGAGTATTTTCTATTATATATGGGACATGCATACTTGTTAACAATACTCAAAATTCTTAAGTGATAAAATTTCCATTGGGCTTTTATTTTCCCCAGGAGAAGAAAGGAAACAGCTCCTTTGGGCCAACTTTTAGTTCTTAGGGCCTGAGTTTTTCTTACTATCTGGTACACTTGTTTGGAGCTGTCATGTTACAAAGGTTTGTGAATATAGAATATTAATGCAAAGCATCTCCGATGTCTCGGATAAGAGGGATCCCTCACACAGTTGGGGAAAGGCAAATATATGCAGTACTGCTAATCATTCCAAGTCTAGGCAATCCTACAGGCAGAGATTTAACCCCCAAAGTTCCAGGGAAATATTGGATCATTTTTCTCATATTTTAAGAGGAAAGGGATGTGTCGCATACCTGGATTCCCTCCCAGTATTTCACTCTGTTGTGTAGTTCAAAATCAAGACACTGTTTCTTAAGAGGTACAGTGGTGTGTGGCAAAGGATGAAAAACCACATATGAGTGTTTGCAGGCAGAGCTGTGAGAAGGAACCGCAGTGCTCTGAGCTGTTCAGAGTCTTCATGGCTTTAGTAAGTGCTTCAGGCTCCATGATGAAAAGCCCAGTTTTTGCACATTGCTCGCAGTTGCTGGAAGTCATTCTTGTTGAAAGTTTCCACAGCTGCTAAAACATTTACAGCAGGGCAAGGACACTCTACCCTTTGTGTGTAGTGAGTGTCTCCACCTCTTTAAAAATATTAGAACACTGTTTTTTTTTTTCTATTTCAAAGACCCAGTTTGAAGAGTTTCCCTTCTAAAATAGAAAATTTAATATTGCAGTCACCTGTTGGAATAATATAATTTATGCCCATATTCCTCAATTACATGAAATAATTCATGGGTGATTTGGAATCTTGTCGACCAGCATTTCCTCATGCTGGGTTTGCCACGGTTCATGCTGGGCTTCACAGCAAGCAAAAACAGCTCCATTTGAGGAACCAGGAATTAGGAAATGGGTTCAATGAATGAGAGGTGGATGCAACACTGGTTGAGAATAAACAAGAAGGGAGGAAGTGGGAGAAGCAGTCTATATTTTATTCAAAATAATGACTGTGAAGAGACAGAAATAATGCTGTACCTAGGATAAAGGGAGGAGTTAAAATGAAAAGCACTTGAGATTAATTGTATGTAGAGGAGGAATGCTTAAGAGGAAAAGAAAACAGATATAATGGAGACAAAATGGCTAAGCTTCTCAAGAAAGGGAAGAGGGATGGGGACCGAGAAGATGGGGTCTAAGCCAGAGGGAGATGAACCCAGGTGTAGTTAATGTGGGATGGCCAGGATGAGCTGAGTGGCTGACCTTTATTTAACTTCTGTAGGTATTGAGGGAAGTGAACCTAGGTGCTCATGGTCGCAAAATGGAGTGTAGACACTGAGGATTAAGGAGGGAAAGGGAATGCATAGACGGGTTACAGCTGTCAGGCAACCCCAAGGAAATTTAAATACCAGCCACTTCTTCAGAGTCATCTAATATTTTTTTTTCTTTGCCATAGTTCTGCAGCCAGGCGATGATTGTTCATGATATAAGGATGTAGTTAGTGACCAAAAAATTAAAAAAAAAATCAGTTCAGTCATTCACATCAAATAAAAGAGAGCCAATTAACTAAAAAATGGTTTACTAAAAATATATTATTTGATTTTTTTTATTGGACTTTTCCTTATGGTAAGCTTGGAAATGTAGTATATTTTGGATAAAAGTTTAAATACCCTTTGACTATGATGACTTACTTCAGAAACAAACATCACTTTGTTTAGGGCTAGAAACTAAGTTATTTTTAGCTACCATGTCTATATCTCTTACAGGCAGGACCAGCGTCCTGGGCATGTCACCTGGCCCTGCTTTCTGAGGGCTGTGCTGGGTTAAATGCTCTACTCTCACTGTCTTGAAATTCTTAATACTTTTTTTTTTTTTTAAAAAGAGAGAAGGACTGTGAGAGAAAGAGAGAGAGAGAGAAAATCAATTTTTATTGAGTTTTTCACATGGATTTTGTTGCTCTGACACTTAGTTGTATACGTGGGTGCTGGGGTTAGAACCCGGCAGGCCACCACTCCAGCCCATAATTCTTGATACTTTTTAAACAAAGGTTGGATTTCCTTTTCAGTTTTCACTGGGCTCTTACTACATTTTATTTAGTCACCCCAAATTCTCCCTTCCCTACTTGAATGTTCTAAAAATTTGGAGCCAAGCCCTGAGATCTTTGCAAGTTTGGAATTTTAAACCACTTTTGGGTTTTCATTTTCTAGACAAAAAAAAAATTAAATATAGATGTTTTTAAGTTTCCTAATTTTGAAAAGTCAAGAACAAAAGGAATAATGCCAATTTCTTGGAAACATTTATGTGCAACTCTAACCTTCTCATTCTCCCAAAATGTTCAGAGCCACTTGATCTCTTTCAGGATGCAACCATTCCGTGCCTCAGATAAGGAAATCAAAATTGAGGGAGATTAAATGACCTGCCTTGTTAAGTGGCAGTGTGCCATACAACCTGGATTGCTGCTAAGATTTATGATAGCCTGGCTAATGTTCTAAATCTCTAACATATCTTCTCAATGTAATCTTTTTTAAGTTTATAACTTGTTTTTCAAATTATCATATCTGGAATTTTTTTTCTTTAAAGAGAGAGGGAGAGAGAAAGAATCAATTTTTATTTATTTTTTCATCTGGCTTTTTGTTACCCCAATACTTAGTTGTGTATGTGGTGCTGGGGTTTGAACCAGGGTCCTCACACATGCTGGGCAAGCACTCTAACCACTGAGCCACTGCTCCAGCCCTCATAGCTGGTTCTTGATACAGATAAGGAAACAGAAAAAGAGAGAGAGAGAGAGAATGGAAGGGATATTAGCATCTTTTTATGAGTTTAAAATTTTGAAGTACAGTGTGCTATCAGAATTATATTTGACTGCTTTTTAACCAGTCAAGATGAGCTTTACAATAATCATTACCCGATTGTTTATGTCCCAGTATGCCAGAAAATAAATAATTCTTGAGGACGATGGTCAGAGGAGGGGACACATAAGTGACTCACTGAACTGGTTATTAAGGATGGTTCAGAATTCATCCCATAGTCATTAAGAATCTTCTATAATTCTTAGGTGCATATAATCACCCAGGGGCCAGGGTGAATATTCTGTAGAATATTTCAGGATAGTGTAGTTTTATAGATAATTCTTAAGTACCCAATAACAGTAAAACATTTATTAGTAGTAAGAGTGAACAAAAATTAAAATATTTGCAACCAAAAGATAGCTTTGAATTACCCACCCTAAATAAATACAGAAAAAGGAGTCTTTTAGGTTTACTTTTTCCCAATACTTCAGTTATTCCAGTGTGGAAACTCACCCACACCCATGAGAACCTATTTACTTCATCATTTATGTGTTCCACAGTAATAGGCTACTATTGTTCAGCTCTTATCAGCTTAGTAGTATGATTTCAGATAGCAGTGTTGTCTTATTTGTCAAAAACTTACACTGTGTTGCACAGTGTTTTCGGTAGCAAAAGCAACAGACTCCGTCTCTGAGTTAGACTACCTTGGGCCACTTAGCAAATGTTACCACTTGAAAAGGGGAGAATTATACCCGTCAAGAAGAGGTGTTGAAGGGTTGAATCACATCACGTATGTAAATTATGCAGCCTAGTGCCTGCTTAATAAAGAGTATAGAGTAGATGGTAAGCTTTTTTCATGATAATGTAATGTCTTCCCCAAGAAATTCTTCTTTGAAGAAAAATATCCAATTCCCAGTAATAACAAGTAGCGTAGGCTTTGCATTGATTGCCTTTCAGCAAGAAAGCTTGTGAAACTGATGAAAGGGGACAGTACTTGATGAGCATCATAACTGTTTTGTAAGAGAGGGGAAGGAGATCAGGAGCAAGGCAAGTTGCAGATAAATAAGTTGGTCAGGATGGGCGTCCTTGAGAAGGCCAGGTTTTGAGCAGAAATTTGGAGGAGGTAATGGGTCAAGAATGAGGGAGGAGCAGATTGACAGGAGGTGAGATAATGGAGGTTGGTCACAGCTGGAACTCACAGGACCTTGTGAGCCCTTGGAGGAAGTCAGGTTCTACTCTGAGTGGAGAAGATGGCTCTAACAGGATTTTGAGCAAAGGAGTGTCATCATCTGACTGATGATTTTAAAGAATCAGGCTGATTGAGTGGTTGAAAACAAAAATAAGGAGGACAAGAAAAGAAGTGGGTAAATCTGTTAGAGCACAAAGACAGCAGATTTCCAAAATCAAAAATACTCCCAACTCTGTAGAGTACTGCTCTTTTAAGTCAAAAAAAAAAAAAAAAAAGTTACTGTTATGACCCAGGGTTGCAGCAGGAAACAGGTGGCAAATTTGAAAGGGTAACTGGAGAGTTTATTTAGAGGACTGTGTACAGATGGATAGAGAAAGGAAACCTGAGAGAATACTGACGTTCACCAGGGCCCGGCAAGATCTGTGTGCATAAGAGATAACAACTGAGGCTTGGGGTCTTCACAGCCTCTGCAGGAGGCTGCTCCTGCAAAAACTGCCCCACCTCTCTCCCATGCACTCGGTGCTGCTGCCAGTGCCTCTTCCACTGGAGACCTGAAGCCACAGTTCAGGGGACCCCCGGTGATACCATCCTAGAGTCACTCCTGGGCACAGACCAGAGTGTAGAGGATGGTGAGTTACCTGAAGAACCTGTGAAGGATGCCGGCAGTCACTCTTTGTTTTCTTTGGAGTGCTGGAGCCATTATTATGTAGCCTTTTAATGAAGGAATACAATATTTTATTCATTCTATAGACATTGACTTTACTGAATACACTAGTATTCTTGTTCTTTAATAGGGCTCTGGAAATTGGTATATATTTGTGCTTTGATGTCTTATCAAGCATTTATATTCCACTGTGTCATGGTATTTTTCCAAAATTATTTTCTGTTACCATTTACAACAGATTTTCTGTTACCATTTACAACACATAAATGACCTCAGAAGGAGTGTCTGTAGTAATGTATTGCTTGAACATTTTTATTTCCTTCCAATATAATGAAGAATCAAGGACACATAAAATTTATGAAATATTTCCTCTTGTTCAATATCAACATTTCCAGAACATGGAAGAAAAAAAAATGGGAAATGAAGAAAATGGTAGTGCAAGCACAAACAGAAAACATTACCATAATCACCAACATCAACATGGAAGTGCCACAGAGCACAGTATGTGATACAGACCAGCCAGCCAGTAAAAAAAAACAAAAGCAAAAAACACAGAGCCACAAATGCACTCGCTTTTGCACTTGCACAGTGGCTTACTGAGAATCACCGAGGGCATGACTTGTAGAAATCCTGTGTACATACATTCATGTGTGTACGTGTCCATGTGTGTATATTATATATATGTACACACACACACACACATACACACGCAAATATATAATTTTATGTTAAGAATGCTATATGATCTGACACCATGAGTCCTCTGGCAATACAAACAGTATTTTCATGTGTAATGCTAAAAAGAGAGAAAAAGGGAGGGCTATTTATGACTATGTTTAGTTAATACAGGCAAAAACGTAAACATATTTTTATTAAATTGCCAAGATAATACTAAAAATCATAATTGAGACCTGAATCATTCTAATTGGACATCCACACAGCTTCAGTTCACGAACTTTGCCAATTCCCTCTTGGGAGACGTAGATTGTGCCATTTGTTGATAGTGGTACATGTACCCCCAAATGTGAAGCATAGTTTCTGGGCTGTCATTTTAAAATGTGAGTTATTGAATGATACATGCTCCATTGCAACCTGTATCTTAAAATGCCTATTATTTTTAGAGTTACTTTTAAAAGACAGATTTTTTTAAATAATAATTAAACTATATGTGCTATTCACATGCCTTGGGATGATTTTATATCATTAACCTTCTGCATAAATATGCTCCAATAAGCAATTGAAGTAAAGGCTCTGGTTTGCATTTTAATCCTCTTTTTTATCTGTGAAGTCATCACAGTCATGTACCTTTGATCTTGCAGTCATTTCTGGCACCAGATTCAGACATCACAAATGAACAATTACTGAATAGAATGGAATTCAAAGACAATGGAGTCTAATGAAATGGGGCTTTGTTTTAAACAAAAGTGAAATCTTTTCTAATAGTTGCAAAGAAAGAGTTATAAGCATATTAAAGAAATCAATTTATAATCTGAACATCTTGAGAGCTCGTCTTCCTGGTCTTCTATGCACCAAGGGGTTTGGAATTGGAATGTTTCTTGTAAAAGTAAACTCTGCCTGTACTTAACAGCTTCCGTTGCTATTCTTTTCTTTACCTATATTTTTGATTATTTATCTCTATTCCTATAGGCTGTTCCACCTCCCAACTTTGAGATGCCAGTTTCCATCCCAGTGTCCAGCCACAACAGTTTGGTATACAGCAACCCCGTCAGCTCGCTGGGAAACCCCAACCTGTTGCCACTGGCCCACCCTTCTCTGCAGAGGAATAGTATGTCTCCTGGTGTAACACATCGACCTCCCAGTGCAGGTAACACAGGTATGCCCTCAAAATGAAGCTATTTTAATAAGTCATCAGAGGGAACAACCTTTGGCAAAAGACTTTTTCCTTTGAGGTCCTTTATGGTTTACCTATTTATGTCCCTTCATTGCTTAGCATCCATCCCTGCTGGGTCTTCTATTTCATAAGCCTAAACCTTTGGCATATCTTTTGAAATCTATGATAGTCTACGTTTCTTCTTTTTGGGGTGCCACTTATCTCCTCGCAGTATGACCTGGCCATATTTTTTAACCACAAACTTCGCAGACCGGACATCAAATATCCTGTCTACACACTTTTTGTTCTGCTCTTTCCCCCACCTAAAATGCTCTTTTCCCTCTTCCTTCTACCCAGGCCCCACCTCTGCTGTGAAACCCTCCCTGTGTTCTCTGATAGCACCTGTCCAATTTATTTATTATTTTGACCAATTTTTATTTACTTACATAATCACTTATCTCAGGAAGGATTAATGATGGGAAAGATATATGATAGGACAGCATGTTTTGTAAGCAGTGTGAACTAAAAACAAAACTGAGTCAGAAATGAAGTCAGGAGAACGACATAAACTCATGTATACTTACCACAAATTTGTCCTTACCTTTCTCCTCATTGTTCTTCAACTCTGAACATCATAGAAAAGTGAAATTATTGCTCAGAGAAAGTACATCCATTCTTAGGACTCAGATCAAGCTAAATGCATTATGATTTACCGTATCAAATGTGTGTCTATTTTTCCACTGAACTTAAGGGAGGAATACCCTCTTGATTTGCCAAACTCACAGTGGGAACTAATTCAATGTGTATTGAATAGAACTAAATTATTCTTTATATCTCCAAAACCAGCATCAAAAATAATTGTATCTCTAGTAGAGCAAAACATTATATATTTACATCATTTTTTAAGGAAGCACTTTTTGGGGGAAAATTTGATATGTCTTAAGCAAGCATAACTGTATTTAAAGCAGTTTATTCACTGAAGAATTTTTCCTCCAGAAGACTTTATAAATCCTAAGTCTGGGAAATGTGTCCAAAAGACTTTGTTGTTCCATTCTCTCTACATTTTAATATGTTTGAAATTTTTCATATGAATTTTCAATAATCACATATATTGCTTTCAGAGCTTATTCAAATTAAGTTGAACTTCCTGTTTGATAAACTCATGCTCATTTTTTAAAAAGTTTGTATTTTATTTCCAAAACAATACCTGATGGGAAACATTTTCTTAAAATGTGATGAACATTTTTTTAAAAAAAGAGACAGGAAAAATCAATTTCATTTATATTTTCATCTGTTTTTTTTTTCTGACACTTAGTTGTATATGTGGTCCCAGGGTTCGAACCACATGTACCAGGCAAACACTTTACCACTGAGCTACTGTTTCAGCCCCTGTAATGAACATTTTCATCTCATTCTAAAACATAGAGTAATAATGCTGAAGTCTTACTCAGAAGCATTTGGAAAACCTAGATGACATTATCACTATTATCTTTTTTTTTTTTTTGCTAAATCTTGTTTCTTAAAAACTAAAAGTAATTATTCAATTCAGCATCTTATTGAAACATCCCAACACTCATAAGTTCATAAATAAACATTATCAAATTTTAATTAGTTTCTTATAGCAGTCAATAAACTTATGTTCCTTACTTTGTGAGGACAGTGTTTATTATGTTAATAAGTAAAATTTAAGGAGTACATGTAGGTAGACTTATGAAATGGTAAAATTTCTGGACAGTTAGCATTACACAAAAATTAATGGTAGAATATATATTTTTCAGAGAACTTGACAACATATACGTGGTTATCTGAGCATGTAGTACACCTAATTTTTTTAAACTTCTTATGAAGCATCCGTGTAGCAAAGACCTAGACTTGGAAACAATAAAAATGCAGAGACTATTCAAAGACTGGATTTTTTTAAAATATAATCTTTCCTAGAAAAAAAAGATGCTGCAAAATGTCAGTGATTGAATATATTTTTAACATTTGAGCACAGCATGTCACAATAAAACAAATGTCAACCATCTGACTTAGGTAGTACTTTACAAATTTATGACTTTCAGGATTGGACAAAATACTGAGGTTGCTAAAGGTAAAGTGTTTTGTTAGGTGGCCTTTAACCTTCTCCTTTTGATCTCGATCTTTAATCCCCAGGTGGTCTGATGGGTGGAGACCTCACATCCGGTGCAGGCACCAGCGCAGGTAAGCAGGGGCTTACTTCCCTGTTGCACTGTGTGTCACTGTCCAGAGTTCTGCCTCCTGATTGCCAGGAAGTCAGTCTTTTGAACAAAGTAAAGCTGAGAGGTCTATGAGAGGCATGGGAAAATGGCCCCAAGAATTTTTAAAGCACTTTTTGAAGCAGGAGTGGTTAAATAGTAACTTAGAAGAAAGCTATTTATTAACTAGAACCTTCTTTAATAAACCTTCAGCTGGTTAGTAAAGAATTAAAGGTTCCAATCAAATCAACTTAATCCAAGATAGCATTCTGACACATAAGAGTCCCTTTAGCAAGCCATACTTTGTGTGTTCTCTGTTAGCCATTTCACACACACACACACACACACACACACACACAAAGAATCATTTTCCACCCAAAGAAGTACTGAAGTCCTACACATTTCCAAAGGAAAGTGCATAAAAAAGGAGGATTTTAACCATTCATCAGTACTAGTAATAAAACCAAATTTGGCATTAAAATGAGCTCTTAGAGAACATCAATATAATCTACTCCAAAAAAGATTCTTAATTTCTGCTCTGAAGAACTTCTTACACTGTGACCAGTTGTCTCATATTCACATTTCTCCATATTAATTTGTTACATTATGATTATAAAGATATTAATGTCATTTCCAATGCAGAGGCAAGATAGCACAACACTTTAAAATGCCAACTGTAGTTCGCTATTGGCATAACAAGTAACCATGGTAATTTCTGCAGCTGGAACATGCTATACATTTTAAATAGTAAAGGGCATGCATGAATGGCACAAGGTTATGTTTGAAATGTCAAAAAAATTCAAGTTTATTGAAATATCCATGGACAGCCTAATTAAAATATTTTGCCAGGGTCAAATGTAATAGCCTACTAATTATAAGAAAAAAGATAAAGAAAATTGGCATACAAAAACATTTTTATAAATATATCCATTTAGGGGTAGTTTTGCCTCACTCTTTGATGTTGGTTTTTCCCTAATTCAGCAAGTGATAAAGAAAAACATTTGAACTACATGGTGAATTAACAAACAGAATGAATAGCTCTACCTTCCTATTGAAAATTGGAAAGAATTAGTGAGTAAACTCAATGATAGTTGTTTTGCTGGACACTAAAATGAAATACTTACTTTTTCACCTCAAAAATTACATTATGATTTGTAGTCTCAAAATAAGAGAACCAGATCAAATCTAGACCTCTGGATTTCCTGGATTCAGTTCTCTGCCAAACACTATGGTTAAAGATAATGATGGATACCAAGAATAGGGAGTCATGAAGACCAAGACATAATGTAAGAAAAAATCACTTAGATATTATGATGTTTTATTTAATATCTCAATGCATCAGCGCTCTTAGGAATATAGGAACGAGTGGAGATGAAAGTTATTAAAACTTATACAAAACATGTGGAGGAGAACATGGGTGACTCAGCTTTGATGGAAGTGGTCTAGTACTGCTTTAGTAACTAGGAAGCTTTAGAATCTTGTTTTGAAAATAAAAAGTGTGTGGTTGTTCTGTTGCACTCTGTCAATTCCCTGACCGTCAGCTCAGTTCATTGGCCCTTCAGGAACAGAAAAGACTCCCGGTCTTATAAGCATAAAAGTTTTCTGCATGTAGGCTATTGCATCTTTCAACTATCAAAGTCTTAGAAGTTTAATAAATGCATCTTCCTACCTCAGGACTCCTGCTGTAGGCAGGAGATTCTTCTAACTAAAAAAAAAAAAGACAATAAAACAATAGCTCCACTAAAATGAGAATAATTATTCTGTCTTGATTGTATCTCATACCTGTGAGCATATAGTTTTCATAGCTGTATACTTCATATAGTTGTGAGGAAGTAAGTTACCCACTTTTTAAAAAGAGAGGAAGGAGCCCTTTCTTTGAGTGCCAAGGAACACCTGTTACAGATGCTGTTTGGTCTTGAGCTTAGCTATCACGTCCTGCCCATAAACTCAGCCATCTTCCCCTTCTTTCTCATGCCAGCCAGTATCATATGTCGAAGCTGAATATATCTGTGCTAATGTCAGAGAGTCACCTAACACCAGCCAGAGTGTCTCTGCATTTTCAAAAAAGAAAACTGAAGCAAAATGGCCGAAAGATATCTCCCAATTTTTGAAAATTCTTATTGAAATTCAAGGTCTCAGAGTTAGAAACTCTAAGGCCAAGAAGCAAGGCTCTGCAACCAAATCAAATGCTTTTTAGCCTTTGTAGGTGTTTTTCAAAATCAAGTCATCTCAATTTGTAAATGGAATAATCTCACAAGGGAAGGAAGGAAGATTAGCATTCGTTGGGTGCCTAGGAATACCAAAAGACCAAAGACATAAGCATTCTCATTTTCAGCTCAGCTCAGTCATAAAGCATAGCATCTTTCCCAGCCAGTCACTGAGCCTTCCTTCCTCATCCTATCATGCCATGAGCCACCAGGTCTTACCAACTCTCTTTCCCGGTTTTTCCTAAATGTACCCCTCTTCTCCTTTCCCATCCCATTGCCATGGTTCAGGCTCCAATCAGTGCCCTGGGGTTGTTTCTAGACCCTACTCATTCAGCACCCTGCTTCACATTGCACGCTACTCCAGCCTCTCTCCCTGTGACTGATTGATCTTTCTTAAAACCTTCTCATCCCGAAAATCCAGCAGTGGCTTCCCAGCTCTTTGGCCATTCACCATAGGCCTCTTGTTTTTGACACATCCCTCTTCTTCAGTCTTAACTTCTCTTTCCCTGCCATCAAGATGTTTGCGCTTCATCTCCACTAATAACAAACATTTAAATTGCTCTTGCTATCTGTTTTGCAAAAAGTAGCTCATTCATCCTTGTAGCCATTGTTTAAAGTAGATGCTCATATTATGCCGTTTCTACAGATGGGTAAACTGAGGCACTGGGAAGTGAAATAATTGCCCAAAATGAAACCCAGGCATTCTGGCTTAAGTCTGTGTTCTTAACTCCCACACTGTGTTCCACTTTCTGGATGGTGTCAAAGCCACTTGCCCTCACCTGTGCATTACTCTTGTGCCTTTTCCTCCCCAGCTTCAGCTCCTGAGTGCTGTTTGTCATAGCTCAAATTTCAGTTCAGCTGTTCAGGAAATCTTTTCTTGGCTTTTCCGGAGGAGTTATGCACCTCTCCTCTGCTCCTGTGGCAGTCTGTACTGCTGTTACATATCACCTTGCCTTGTAATTGCAATGTCTGGTCATATCTATTCTGACACTCAGCTCTCTAAGGGCAAATTGTGTCGTACTTTGTTTAGTCAGCTCAGGATATAGGGGTTAACATATAGTTCATACTCAGTAAAAGTGTGGTATATAAAGTTCATACTCAGTAAAAGTGAGGTAAATAAAATATCTGTCTTCTAGAGGTAAAGTTTAAAGAGTATTTATGTAAAGCAGGAAGAACATTTCAAAGAAATTATGTAATTTTAAATACAAAAAGATAAGCTCTGAATCTGTAATTCACAAAAATAATGTATTTGATATTGTATAAAGTGAACAGTTAACTGTTTGATTAAATGGCTGAGCACATGGACCAGTAAGACAAGGTTTTACTAACTTCTGAAATAGAACAGAAAATCTGAAAAGCTGAAACACAGCAGTAAATGAAATGCAGGTTGGTATCTCAGACCATCACGAATCATCTCTTAAAGCAATAAAGTTCTTAGCATTTAAGTTGGAATAATTTCCAAAATGAAGGCAAATGGTAATAAAGAAGTACCAAGTGGGGTTGTACTCTTGGTGAGAGAGATACATACACTCATAGTGCATTAGTTAACAGTGACATTTCTAGGATTCAATTGACAGTTATTCCCCCACTACTTAATCCTTTCCTCCCAACAACCAAAATGAGAAATCAGTGCTTTTCAAGCTACATTTTGTCCTGTCTCTGTACACTAAAGCTTTTAACGTGCTAATCTGAGTGGTTATTGATGATTGTAAGATCGAGTTCTGTTGTGTTGTTGCAATCATTAGATTTAATGGAAATAACCATTAGCACAGCTGTGCTTTATTGGGTAATACACTATTCTATTAGTACTCTGCTTTTACCTTGATAGTACGGTTGCCTTTTATTGAGGAGATGATATCAGTGTGCATAAGTATTTACTGATTTATTGTTGAGATTTTAGAAAGTAAGAAGACAGGGAGAAGAAAAGCCTTTAGGAATCCCTTCGGAAAAACCAAAAGAATTTTACAATCTGAGTAGCTGTTTTGGGAGGGAGTGTACTGGAGATTGAACCCAGGAACACTTTACCACTCAACTATATCCCCAGTCCTTTTTATTTTTTATTTTGAGTCAGGGTCTTGCTAAGTTACTGAGGCTGGCCTTAGCCTCCTGAGTCCCCTGGCACAAGCTTGTGCCACCATGCCCAGCTCTGCATAGCTATTTGACAATAAGGCAAAGGAGATTTATGTATATTGGTTAATAATTTTAATTAGCATTTATTGTAAATTGGATATAATTTTATATAAAAAGAAACTAACAGCTGTTTCTTTATTTTGATTGTTAATTGTTTACTATTTTATGCATTGGGTTGTCAAGCATTGTCATTTCTGGAATGCTTAATTTATATCAGCTAAATACGTAGAGACTTGATGGTGGCATTGTACTTCTGTGGATAAATACTGAATAGCAAACAAAGAGACCTGGTTTCCAGGCACAGGAAAAACTCCATCTAGCAAGACCTTCACTCATGACTTAGCACCTTTGAATTTAGTACTCACACTGTGAATAAGACACAAATATCTTTACAGTCCATTTACCCCCAATGTTATGATGATACAAACAGAAAACATTTTGTAATTTATCTAACACTGGAAAGAAAAATTTTAAATATCACAATATAGAACTAAGTGAGGAGAAGAATGATCATACAATGTTTAATTTTTTTGTACCAATAGCATTGTTTTGCAAGTATTTGATTTGAAATCACCCATCAAAAATTTCTGGGCTAGGCTGACTTTATTTTTGAGGGGGATTAAACCCAGCGGTGCTCTTCCACTGGGCTATACCCCCAGCACTTTCTGTTTTTTATTTTGAGACAGAGCCTCAATAAGTTGCTGAGACTGGCCTCAAACTTGGAATCCTCCTGTCTCAGCCTCTCAAGTAGCTGGGATTATATGCATACACCACCGTACCTGGCTCATCAGCTAAAAAGACTTCCTCCCATTTCTCAGTGATTTAAAATATCAACAAAATGGTTAAAAACACAGTCTAAAAACATTGGCTTTAACAAGTTTGGATTTTTATTACTTAATAAATTCAAGTCATAATATTCCAGAAACATAAAAAGATATGATTACTCTCAAATAAGAAAACTGTTAGTATTAAGTTATAATTTTATCATCTTTTAAAAATTTTATTATTCTGCAAATAAAAGAAACTTGGTTAATAGTTGTGTTGTTTTGAAAGAATTATTCTGATAGTTTTCAATTTTCTGAAACAGAAAACTGAATTCATTCTTAGTTTTATCTTGGGAGGTCACTCAAAATGTAAATAAAGATCAACAGCATTTTTTTCATTATGATCTGTGAAATTAGGCAACTTTTTTTTAAAAGAGAGAGGGACAGTGAGAGAGAGAGAAAGAAAGAATCAATTCTATTTAGTTTTCCATGTGGCTTTTGTTGCTCCAGCACTTCGTGGTGTACTTTGGTGCCAGGGTTCAAACCCACATCCTCGCGCATGCCAGGCAAGCGCTGTAACCACTGAGCCACCGCTCCAGCCCCAACAATGATATTTTTAACCCAAACCAAGGTCATCGAGATTTTTTAAAGGAAAAAAAAAACCACTCAGTCCTCTCATCCGATAATGTACAGCATGTGATTTGCAGCTGCTACCGAGAAAAGTCAGTGCCCACTTCCCATCTACAAGCCCTGGCAAATTATAGACAAAGCAGTGCTTGACACTGTTCACTAGAACGGATGTCAACATGTGAAAGGCAGGTCAAAGAGAAGACAAATGAAAAAAGTTGCAGGTTAGCTCAGGATGTTGTAAAACCTGCCTTCGATACTCCTTGGATTTGACTTAATGCTCAAGGAATTTGATTTCCAGAGGGAAAAAGAAAGTCTCAAATTACAACTTCCTGGAGAATAGATAAGCAGATTTTAGAACCCTTTGTTTACCGAGATTTCTGACTTCACAAATTGTGTATTTTGGTTTGTTTGAGGTGGAGAATCGCTGTGTTGCTCCGACAGGTCTAATACTCGGGCACTCAAGTGGCCTCCCACCTCAGCCTCCAGAAGTAGCTGGAACTAAGAAGCGAGTCACCTTGCCAGCTTCCAAACTCTGTATTTGCACTCGCCTACCTGTCAATGATATCTGGTCAGGCAATTGAAAATTGGTCTTTTGACTTACTTTAAGAGTATGACTGATAATAAAACTTTAGCCAATTTTAATATTAAATTCAAGCAGTTAATATTCTCCTCTGAGTGTTACTCAAAAGTTGCCTTTTTTTCCTCAGCAACCTTTTCTCCCGCCTTGTATACTACTAGGTTCTCCATTCCATATTTTTGGCATCACCGTAAGATTTTATTTAGAGATAACACATAAAAAAGCTTTTTTCATAATCATCAGTAATGTGAAATTGTGCATAAGTAGACAGCAGATGCTAAAGGAGGAATGTGGTTAAAAAACCCCTCTCTTGGAAATCAATTTTTTTACCTACCAGGGACTTTCTCACTTGAGGCTTCAAGGCTGTCAGCCAAGAGTATAATTTGCTGTTTTTAGATAAACTTTTGCCAATCACTTAAATTTTGCAGTTAGACTTACATAGTGTATTTCAGTTGAGTTTCAATTCCAAGAGTATATAATCTGATGCAGACTTATATTTGAAAGATCATTAGCTACATTAAAGAGAACTAACTGCATTGTACCAGAGCTTGTGAGCAACAGTTGGAGTTCATAATCTACAGATGTCTCTGTATGGTGCTAAATAGTCCCTGGGTTTGTTGTTTCGCCACTGAGTTGTTTTAACTGAATTCAGTTTTTAAGTGTTAGCCTAGAGACTGTGCCCTCTTTTCACGCTTTCTTGGACTTAGAGTCCACTTACCATTTCCAGTTAAAGAACTGATGATGTTGTATCTAAAGTATGTAGAGGAGGTAGCCCTCCTCTGCTAGTACAGGCTATTATAGTGGTAACAGCAAATCGAAGTCTATGGTCAGTTTGTGTATTCAAACATGGTAACATTAATTTACATAACAATCATGAAAAGTGAACCTTTGGTTAAAACTAATATTAAGCAATGTAGCGAAAACAATCAAAGCATGGAGCAAAATTTTTGCTCAAGCAGTAATTTGGGAAAATATTCGGTGGCAGACACTCAGGATAATAAAATAACCAAGAATAGTATATGATATACTAGCTGTTTCAGGGAAAGCATTATTTACCTCCAAAAAGTCTGTAAAATCCTATTTTGTAGGATCAGTGAAATAATTGATGCAAAACACCTAGCAAAGTTTCTGCCCCGAGTTAAGAGCTTTTTAATAAATGATAGTCATTGATAGTATTGGGATTACCAGTAGTCTTAATTTTCTAACCAAAATAAGCTTAGCTTAATGCAGTTCCAGCAATATGCGTTAAGTGTGCGGTGAGCATAGCACTGGCACCCTGGTCGGCCTTACAGAGCTGTCTGGTGTGGACCCCTGTCCTCAAGGGTGGGAGTAAAGCAGACTTTATCAACACTGAGGCAGAATGTGAGAGCACAGCTCAGGGCAACACATTTCACTCTGAACGCTCTGAACTTCTGATGTGTTCAAAGCAGTTGTGTAAATGTTAAAACCACAAGTAATTATTCTTTCTCTTCTGTCACGTTCTCTCTAATTTATACTGTCTCAATATTTTTGTTTAGAAAAATGACTGAAAGAATGAACGATTGTGTCAATAATGAAGACACCCCCTCATTTTTAGCGGAGACAGGCCCAAAATTGCAAGAAGTGAACAATTAAATGAGTCATAAATCCATCACTCATTGCTAAGTGGAATTTTTTAAAGATAGTAAGGTTCAATATCATTTTGATGGTGCAATTAAAAACTATCCCTTAAGCAAATAAGTGCCCAAAGCAGAAAGTTATTTCGTGCACTGGAAACATCAGGTTGTCCATTTCTTGCTTATTTACAAATGGAGCTTTTTTTTTTTTTTTTTTTTTTTTTTGGAGAGGAAGAAATATACAGAGGCATGCTAAGTCTCAGACATCTGGCTTTTGTAATAACGTGGTGGGACCCTGTGTTCTGGATTCATATCAAAGCTCTTCCACTTGCTGACAGGGGGACCTCAGTCTTGATACAGAAGCTCTGGAAGCCTCAATTCCTTATTTATCAAAAGTTGGGATGATAATCCCTGACCCTCATGAGTACTAGGACAGGGTGGTTTGCCAACACAAACCCACTTTATGAGACCCTGGGTCTTTGGAAAAACAACTTAGTAACAAGTAAAAGTTCTGATATTTTGCTTTCCAATCTAGAATTTAAGAGTATGTGCACACGTTCAAAGTTTAGTATTTAGTTGGCAGAAGGACTGTTAACATACCAAAGGTCACTGAACAAAGCAGAGCGTGGAATGTGGAGGACAAGTGGGCTAGATGTGAACCGCACAAAGCTCTGGTCCATCATCAAGTGACATGGTCCAGCAGAAGAGGCAAGTCTCTTTTTAGAACATGGGCTGCCCCTGAACTGGTCCTGCCAAGAATAGCCTTGGGGTTGGTATATCGTGGGGTATTTTTCTAAGAATACACTACAGAAGGTACTGAGGTTTTGCAAAAGTTTCTTCACTATCTAATGTTTTACAATATTGGATTCCCCCACAAAGAAACTTCCAGAAAGAGAGGAGACTTGATTTCATTTGTAAGTATCTGTAATCAGGGGTCTTGAGCAAGATAAGAATCAGTTCTGATTTGCCCCCATCCTATATTAGGCATGCTGAAATTTTCATCATTCCCAGATTTCTGACCCCAAAGTTTTTTGTGGTTGCCTTTTCTGTTAGAGCCATCCCATGAAAACAATCTCCTTTTCCCTTTAAAAAAAAAGAAAGAAAGAAAGAAAGATTTTGAAGAACAACAAGGGATGATAGGAAGGGAGGAGAAGGGGAAATGTTGGAACTGAGATAAAGTAAGGTACATTCCAAGTAGTTATAAATGTCACTGTATATACTATAGCCATATATATAAAAAAATATTCTTCATAGATATAAGAATCATGTCACTGTATTTGGTTTTTGTAGGAACAATAAAGTATCCAGAAGAAAGGCAAGGGATCAGGGGATGGGAGAAGGGAGATAGAGGGGTGGGGGGGGAATATTGAACAAATTGTATTGCTGATTTGTGTGCATCTAGGAATATGTGACAACTGATCCCATCATTATGTAAAACTATAATGCACTAATAAAAATATATATAAAAAAATAAATAAAAAAGAAAACTGTGATTCGCAATAGCTGAATCACATAGTTTCTAAGAGCTTTTAATGGGGTTTCAGGCATTCAGGGCAGAGTAAATATAAAATTGCAACCTAGAAGATCATATTTTTCCACCAAAAAAAATTGTTTAGAAGTGTTCTTTTCAGGCTGGAGCAGTGGCTCAGTGGGTATAGTGCTTGCCTGGCATGGGTGAGCACATGAGTTCGTACCCCAGCACAACGCACACAATGAGGTGTCGGAGCAACGAAAGCCACATGAAAAACTAAAATAAAAAATTAATTGATTCCCTCTCTCTCTCTCTCACTGTCCCTATCTTAAAAAAAAAAAAAGAGTGATCTTTTCAATAGAGTAGGGGAGATTGTATAAGCAAGTTGACTATGTATAATTTAAAATAATTTTGTGAAAAAATGTTATGTTCACTTGAGACACAAGATAGCATCCTGATATTAGAAGTTAGCTTGTAAAACCTTTTCATAGTCAAATATAAATTGATGGCAGTGAGCATTATTAAGAATGTGATATCTATGTAACAAGACACTATACTGTAAATATTTCCAAAATTTTACTCATAAAAATAAAAACCAAAAACCTAAGGCTGTACTTCAGTGGCAGAGCATGTGCTTAGGATGTACAAAGTCTTAGGGTCAATCACCACCAGCACCATGAAAAAACAAAAAAAAAAGTAGGTTAAAGCGTTTTGCTGCAGTGAAAGCAAATCAATACATGAAAGATCCAGCTGTGTGTTCAGCTTAACGTTCTCCTGTGGCAATTTGCTCCAAACTCCCCCAAATCAAATGCCATTAACAAATTAGTACACTAAGAAATTTTTACATGCCTCCCCATTATGAGTTGTTTTCTAGATCACAGCCAATAGCAGGTGTCATAAAGTGCCAGACATTTTTCTATCATGCCAAGTGGTTCTTCTAGAAGCTGGCCTCTTTAATTGACAGCAGGTGTAAGCATCTTTACCCTGTATTAGTCATGACAAGATTATTGAGTAAAATTTTATAAAATCTACCTTTAAAATCATACTTAACTAACTATCTACTGTCAATAGCACAGCAAAGTTAAATAGTTGCACTAGTATTTAGTATGGCCTCAGTGTTTCCTATTTATTTTAAATGTTTGTTGTAAATATTTATCCAGAAGGATAAGAGAAACTTGGTTTAGCACATCACCATTCTGTGTCTTCTATTTTTGAGGCCCTGGCTATGTAAGTGTTCCTCAAACTTCTAACCACCTCTGACTTAGGAGAACTTTTGAGTCTCCTGTCCCTGGTCTCACACTTCATTTATTTCTTCTCTTCCTTTGTAATCCTATACTTTTAAAATGAGATCAGACACAGAAGGCTTTTAAAAGCTCAGAGCATGACTGATATTCAAGGGGCAATGCAGTGTATTTCAATTTCAGGGCATGGGCACACTGCTTGAGTTCACATTCTGGCTTCCCCATTTGATGGCTGTTTGATGTTGATCAAGTTACTGGACCTCTCTGTTCTTTGGGTTTTTCATTATATAATGCAGAATACTTTTAATATCTCATAGGGTTATCCTTATGAGGATGAAAGGTCTTTGATATCCATGTATAATATCAAACATATCATCACAGTTACTAGTTGCTTAGTACTGTGTGGGATAGTTAATGTGCATACTTAATGTTATAAATATTATTGGTCAATACAGCTAGACAGTGTTTGCTATTGTAAATATTGTTGTACAGTCATGTTGACAGCACCTGCCTCAGATGTGTATCTGAGAGTCTCTGATTCAGATTATTTTTATGCTTCCATTACTTAGTGAAATAATTGTTTATATTTAGAAGACTAAGGCTCCCAGGGTTGAAGGAATTGTGCTAGAGACATCACAATTAGCACCTGAATTTATCTGCCGTAGCCTCTTTTTTTTCCCAACTCCTGACCGCCATGTAAATCTTTCCCTCTATGCCACCCCATTTAGGTCTCATTCTGCTTGTGTTCTCTGGCAGGTGCATCCTCACTAGCCTCCCTAATAGCACTTTAATCCCTTTTCTCATTTATACTGCAACTATGGATACTTCTGTAACACACAGTTAGTAAAAACTAACCACTGGAAAGTTATCATTGGCTGCTCATTTTCTATAAAGCAAAGTTTGGTAAAAAGTTTACAGTAAAATCTACTGTATAAAGTGAACATGATCTGAGAGCTTTATGTTTGCCAGACTAACTTTTCTAACTCCTGAGAGCTATGTACTACAAAATGCCCAATATTTTGTCTTCATAGGAGGGTCTCCTTTCATGAACACAGTTGAAACTGATCTCCCCCTGTCCCGTGTTCCTTCTCTCTGAGAAGTCTCTTTCTGAACCATCTAATAAAATTCTAATCACTCTTAATTGCCACCCTCCCACCATTCTTTTTCCTAGAATACCAGTCTGCTCATATTTTGGTGACAAGTTCTCTATGAATAAATTATGTTGAGACTTATCTTGAGACAACCTATGACAGTAATTATTTGTCATTGGCAGAAGAAAAGATCAGTGTCCTGCTAAAATTTTCATTTTCATTGGAAAAAATTTGTACATTTTGATTCTACTATTTGCAGTAGCTAAGGTAATGTACCATGAAATGATCAGCAAGTGCAACAGGTAAAAAAGAAAGTTCAGGGGTTGGGGATTTAGCTCAGTGGCAGAGCGCTTGCCTAGCATGCGCGAGGTCCCGAGTTCGATCCTCAGCTCTGAAAAAAAAAAAAAAAACCAAAAAACAAAAAAGAAAGTTCAGTTAACTCTCTGTAAACAGATTTCATAGGAGGACACTTGCATGATTTCCCAACTTGCATATTATGTGGTTGATAAGTACTTTGTCTCAATGGTGTACTTGGCCACCAATATACTATGATTATCTAAAATAGAAAAGTTTTACAAGTAGTGTGAAGAGGAGAGACCCTCAATGTTTGAATTCAACAAGTTACTTATTACAATTTCAGCTTTCCCCTCATATTGCCTCAGTGACTCAACTTAGCGCTGTTACTGAATAATTTCTGATTTTTCTTATATGTATGTTTCCTAAGCACATGAAATATTTAAAGAAGTAGTAGTTTGTACAGTATCACTGCCTCTAATTGCAGCAGGAGTTTAGGGAGAGTGAGTTCACTGTGGGCTGAAGTGGTCTGAAAGGCATCATGAAAGAGCTGGTACTGTAGCTGATTCTTAAAAGGTGAATTTGAATTAAACAGGAAAGTGAACACTGCCAGTTATTGAACTACTAGAGCAAAGACTAGGGCATATTCAGCGGACAGTAAGCCTGGCTATGGTCATTGGAAATTGGATTAGATAGAGAGAGTGGGTCAACTATAGACAGTCCTGAGAGCCAGACAGGGCACTGACCCAGCTGTGTTAAATGCTATGTGAAAAAGGAATATGCTGGAAGTGGCAATTTAAAAAGATTCCCCTGGGTAGGCTGGTTAATATCTCATATATGTACAAGCATTGCATTTAGCTCTAGGGACCTCACACCCTCCTGAAGTTCATCTTAGGGCTTGGTGAAGCATCATCTCTCAACCAGCAACCAGAGGACCAGATGGGGTGTTAGTGAAAGACAGTCAAATGGAGATGAAATCAGAAGAGATGGAGTCAGGTATCCTAAAGAGGAGAGTCCCTCCGTGCTTGAATTTAATATTTTCAAAAGGCTAATAGTAACTTAAAGAAGAAAAAATAACTAGATTTGGTATTTCACTGGACACGGAAGAAAGAAGGAAGGAATGGCCAGAGTAGGCAATTAACAAAAATAAAAGATTATGCCAATGAAAGAATTAGCCATGATCTGTGAAAACTAGTTTCAGTTTTGTGCTTATTAGTTTTATATGCTTGTATTTATATTTGCAAGTCTTGGAAAAGGAAGAAAAACAAACAAGCGAGAAGACTCATAATGCCGGAGCATCCAAATAAAAGAAAGTTTCAGAGCCACAAGCTCAAAGAGCGCCACATGCTCAGTTGAGCTCTGTGAGACAAGGAGAAATGCCTTCCTCATAATATGCTCAGCCAGGAATATGTTCTTTGAATTTACAACTTCTTAAAATAGGAGTCAATAAAAAAGAAAAAAAACCAGCAAGTGTTTGCAAGTTAACTGTGGAGAAAAAGTTTTTCCTCCGAACACCATATTTCAAATCTTGAATATTTGCACTAATTTTAATATGCATGTTCACAAACTTGTAACCAGTAGAGGTAGATTCTGTTATCCTTTATATAAGTTCTATCATGAATGCTTAAATTGTTTTATTTTATATGAAATGATATTTTTAAGCAAATGAAACTTTTATAGTTTCATTTGACTCTAAAGTTGGTCTGTACCTCTTTTTTTTTATAATCTGTAATCAGGAAATCCATTCACTCATGCTTTATAATTTTTGTGCTTTTAAGTGGTCACAAGAATGTGACATCTGCATAGAGTCACGTCTAAATTGATAATTGTCCAGGCGGAGGGTAATTTTAAAACACAGCATGAAGAGAGGTTGAATCTGTATATTAGAAGGCTGTTGAGAAGTGGTGCGTCCCACCTCCCGACCCCTGAATTTAAATGAGACCGTTCTCTGGTGAATTTATCTTAAGGTGGGACAACAGCCTCCACACAGGCCACAGCGTTCTGAGTGAGGAGGAGTCTGCGGTTGCCCAGCCAGCCTAAATGCAGGCTCTTCTTAGCAGTAAACCACACGCATGTATTCATCATTGATTTTCAAATGATAGGTTTCTATATCACTGGTTTAGGATCCACAGTCTTGCATTCCTGAATCTATATTATGCCAAAAGAATAACAATTTGGTGGCTGGAAACAGAAATGGTTATTATACGGCTCCAAAATGCTAGCTGGCACAATATGCTAAAAACAGCAAAACTTCAGCCATAAAAAGCAGAATTGATCTGTTCTTAAAAATAACTTTATGCTCTAAAAATATGGATTTAAGAAGTGTCATCATGGTTCAAAATATTTTACATTGAATACGTAAACACCTTAAAATATGTGACTAATTTTCTAAAATGGCACAATTTCCAAATAATAGAAGATATTCTGTGGAGAAAAATAGAATTCTTTTTAAATCAATTGTTTAGTTTTGAAATATTTATCAGATGAAAAACTGTAATGTATTTTACTCCCCCACCTCGCTGCTGCCCCCATCATTGTTTAAAACGTGGCAGAAAAACGTAGGCTCTGTTTGAACTTCTCAGAGTGTGCTGGAGAAAATGTTGGTTTTTAAAGAAACTTTCTTCAGAGCCTTGCTGCAGCACTTCCATTTTTGTTCAGTGGCCCAGTGCTTGTCGTATCACAGGGCAGCACATTTCATGAAGCGGTTTTACTTCCTTTTAGCAAAATAACTCCTCCATGCAAACCAGTATCGGCTTCTACCGAGCCGGGGCTTCAGTTTCTTCTGATCTATTCAAGCTTCATTGCACTGCTTAACTGACTTTTTTTTCCTTCTTCTTTTGAAATTACTTAGCTAATTTTCCATTTGATTGTTTATTTAAACCAGCTCTCACGCAGGCTTAATATGTAAGTGACACATGTATTCAGCGTGTCTGTCTGAACTTCAGCTGACGGGAAAATATAATACTAATGTTGTCTTGGTTTCCTCATTCCCTTCTCATCTGGCAGAATCTGTTAATTCAAAATAAGGCCCTAACATAGTCACAGTCATGATTCAGTAAGACACATTAAATAGAAAACTCATCCAAACATTCCAATTTATCAAGCATTTTTCTTAGTGAACGTACTCTTGTTTTTATTTTTCCTGATGAGAAAAGGTAAATGAGCTGTTTCATATAATAGCTTTTGTCATCAAAACACTCTAAATTAACTGTAACAGATCATTTTGGCTTTTGACATATTTACCTGGCTATAGAGAATTTGGCTGATTTTCTAAGTTTTATTGTAGAAGAGTAACAGATACTAAAAGTCCGTGAGCATTTCTTAAGCAATTACTGTGTACTGAACACGTGTTTGGGGATGTTTTGTTTGTTTTAGTTTTGTTTTCCCCAATAACTTGGAAAAGTGTATATATGATTCAATTGACAAATTTAATCTTATATTTATTTGTTGTATATTCAGCCTATTTATTCATGCATAAAATAAGTCAGATAAACGGAATTGGATATGAGGAACAAATATGCTTTATGCATTGAGCCTCAAACATATTTTAATTTGAAAACATGCTTCCTTACATTTCTCCTGAAATACACTGTGCTTTGCTTTTGGGTTCTTCCTTGCCACTACCTCAGGCCATCATGGTAGCCTCTAGATTGGTCCACACCCCCAGGCCTCCCTAACTCCAGGGTATCTAGTGCCAGTACATCTCATTGACCTCTTAGAGGCCTGAGTCATTCCTCTGCTCTAAAGCTTTGGTGGGTCTCATTTCCACATATAAACCCTCAAGGTTTTCTCACATATAAAAACTCAAGGTCTCCATAGCCCAACTTCCATGTCCTCACAGAATCCCCTGTTTTCATGTGTTCTCTTTAAAACAGGTTGCTCACAGTGTCTCTGCCTATGCTGTTTAAAATTCCTCCATCAGCACTTTGCTAGCACCCAGACACAAGTATAACGAATCTTTCTATGTCCCGCCATTTTTTGTTGCTGTTGTTGAGGCCCACACCAATTCCTCTTCTGACTCTTTATTGGATAGTCTCTTCTCTCCTGGGAATTGAATAAAACATAAGACTATGTTGCTCTGTGGGCACCTCTTAGCTTGTAAGTCTGTACATGTTCCATGGTTATGTATTGTATCACCACAAAGGGGGTTCAGGGCCTTTTAAAACTGGGGCCCTGTCTTTGTCTCCTCACTAGATAGCATGGTCTCATTCGTCCTGGAGTAATAGATACTTGGTTTTGTGACAAAGATAATGGTGACAGTAACAATGAGGTTTAACTGCCTCCTTTCGAGCCTCAGAAAGCAACTGTCCTTTCCTAGTGAACCTTGTTGAACCAAGTAATTGGTTTCTCTCCTATCAGGGGCAGTGCAGGAAGCCAGCAGATGACTTTCTTCAGTAGCCCTCATTCCAGCTCAGGTTGCATTTTCAACCAGCCTCCATTGCTCTTCCTGTCATGGAGCAGTATGTTCTGAAATATGAAAAGTGGAGGCCGTCAGATACCCACTTTTCTGTTGGTAGGGAAGCTAAACAGAGTCCTGAGGGAGCCCTTCTGGTCTGCACAAGTGACCCAGGACCTAAGTGAGGCACCATCACTTCATTTCAGCTCCTCAGAAGGAGCTGCTTTGTGAAGATCCCTGTGAGCAGGAAATCCCTGCAAGGCTGCAGGGTCACGCACTGCTTAGTGAGGAGGGCAAGCTAGATGCAGGAAAAGCCATGGGGAGAATTCACTCAGAGAAAAGGGAAACTGAACAGCAAGATGTATAAGTGGCCGCCCCTCCCCCCACACCTCCTAGAAATTACAGTCCTGCTGTCCTTTCTTCATTTAAGGATCCACAGATACACAAAATAAAAGCCAAGCCAATGAGCTGAAAGGGTGCGTTGCACCACCAGCTGGGCCTCCACCAAACTAGTCAATTAAAGTGCAGAACCAATTCTGTGCTTTCTGAGACCCTGAAGGACGTCTGACTTTCTTCCTGAATTTTTAAAATAGGAAAAAAGTATATGTTGATTTCTGAGCAAGTCAATGTATATAAGCTCTTTTCTCTTAAAAAAATCTTTAATCTTCTTTCAGAGGAATGTTAAATAATTCAATGATTGGGTTCCTCTTCATATGGAGGTTAAATCAGTCATCCTATGGTTTTTCCATGTGTGTGTATCTATATGTCTTACCATTAGCCTTTTATTTTTATTCTCATGTAGTGTAGTCTTTAGAAACCTATTTGAGTTGAGATTTCTTTATGAATGCTATCACTGTTTTGTATTAACAGGGAATGGGTATGGCAATCCCCGAAACTCACCAGGTCTGCTGGTCTCACCTGGTAACTTGAACAAGAATATGCAAGCAAAATCTCCTCCCCCCATGAATTTAGGAATGAATAACCGTAAACCAGATCTCCGAGTTCTTATTCCACCTGGCAGCAAGAATACGATGCCATCAGTGGTAATGCAAAACTATATTTTAAATAAATGTTGATGATGTTTTGTATATGTTTTGCTGTTTTAGTACTTGTCTAACTGCATGAATTACTTAAATTCTGTCATAAAATTAATACTATTAACTAAGATTGTTTCAGTGGAATTTATGGAACCCTCATTTATCGAGCTGTTATTTCTTTCCTTTTTTTTTAAAGATAGGGAGAGAGAGAAAGAGAGAATCAATTTTATTCATTTTTTCATCTGGCCTTTGTCCAACACTTAGTTGTGTATGTGGTGCTGGGGTTTGAACCCAGGTCCTCATGCATGCCTAGCAAGTCACCACTCCAGCCCCTTGAGCTCTTATTTCTGATAACTGGTTTGCTTTTACCCTTTCCATGTTAAAAAGAGAAAGAAAAAACAAATCCAGTACATTTCTCCATAGGACTGTGTTTATCTGGAACAGGAAAACATTTCTTTTAAGGTTCCTAACTTATAGTTTAAAAAAATCAAATTCTACCATTGGTCAAATCATAGCATTCCGTAAGCAGGCAGATAAGCAGGTATGTCATAGCACAGTATTTAGTTATTTATGTCCTCAAGGTGCTGTCAGTGAAAAATACTTCCCATAATTCCTAAATGAACTTTCTCTTGTTGACTGGCAGTTCCGGTGTTAGGTGTTTTGCAGTGTTAATATCTAACGCATCATATGCCGTGCGCTGCCTCAGTTAATTTTTCCATGTATTTGCTTCATGAAAATAACTGTTAGCTCAGAAAAAAACTGTGTTAAAATGCTAGACATTTTAAGAACAAAGGTTATGTTTTATCACAAGAGTTTGTGGAACTTATGAAGAAAAATAAATATATAAATTTAAAATTTACATACATATATATAATAGTATTCCCAGACCCTATCATTTTCTCTCCCATGGCTCTTTGTGCCTAAGATGAGAACACATTGTGGGACCAAACTTAAGAACAAAGAGACTTCTATCAGTGTTTTCCAAATTAGCGATGCTTAAGAGTGAGAATGTTTAAAACCATGATTCAGTAGACAAATTTAGACAATTTTGCAAACACATTTCTACATTTCTTTGGTTTTTTTTATTCCCCTCTCTCTCTCTCTCTCTCTTTCTCTCTGCACTGTGGCAAGCTTCAGGGTGGCAGTTCTGCGAGCTGATTAGTTTATTATGGCACAGTGCAGATTAATTTTGAATATCAACCAAAAAAATCACATAATATGCAAAGTTCCCTTTGGAAAAGACTGGGTCTAATAAATAAAACCTCCCACAGGGCTATAGCTAAGCAGTGTGGGCCATGCGTGGCAGACTCTCTCACTCCGCAGATTTATTTCAGGTCCCTTAAAACTGATGCTTTCCCAGGGATTCTGTGAGTGGCCTGTTAGGTCTCTCTCTGGCAGCCAGGTGTGTCTCCCCCTCCTCCAGCAAGTGGTTTCAAAGTATAGTCTTTTTGTTCAAAATGTGCTGGTGAAATAATGAACATTGAGACACTGACCTGTGCTGAAAACTGGATAGATTGTCTTCACATTTGAGACAAACACCTCATTAAGGGAAACAAAGAATGCCTTTGTAAGGAGTTATCTTTGGAGTCTGGGTTTTTAAACTGCTTAAACTGTTGTGTCTATCAGAAGATGCTTTTTCTTTTGTTGAAAAGATTCTGCCCAATTATAAATATTTACAGACATTAATTAATAAAACTCCTTCCCCATGCTTTCAGTCTGAGGATGTCGACCTGCTTTTGGTAAGTGGCGAGAACACTTTCCCTTCCATGACATGTGCAAGGAAATATCCAGAGCTGCTTTTGGGTGAAGGTGGTAGCTATGATAAAATAGAAAGTCTCGGAAGCTTAATGTAATGTGTCCGCATTGATTATATTAAAATGCTACTAATTGATAGTATCACTCTCAGGTGAAAATAACATCTAGCTATTAATTTTTTTTCCATCCCAGTCTCCCTAACTGGAGGCCATGTTTTCAATATTTTAAAACTTAATTTACAATAAAATTCAAACATGCAAATGTATTTTCTTTGCTATTTGAAACTAAAATGCTTCTTTTTCTAAAATTTAAAGTGCCATGATTTTAAGTTTGTGTATATCTTTGATCTCCTTGCTGTATAGAGTTAAATATAGGCATTAGGCTGCTTTGCCATCTAGTTTGAGGGAAGTTGAGAACAATCTGAAGAAAGTGGTCAGAGCACCACCTGCTGGTCAGAATGTAACATGAGCCTTCACCCTGTCTTGTCTCTGCTGTATATAGAGCTGAACATAAAACCTACCATGGTTGATTTTAATTTTTTTAAAATTTGCATTTGAATAAAAACTGAAACAATGGAAGTACAGTATACATATTTCATCAGTTCTCAACATAGTCTGTTTTTACCCATAATAAAGCTATGGTACTTGTTACTAGTTCAGTTGCCTAGGAGATACTGATGTAATGGGTTACTATGGCAACAGCTGGTCTCTTGAAGGATTGTAAATGATAGGGTTGGCAGAGTTCATAGAGACACATGTTAAATGATTAATTTCATGAGCTTTGTACCAAGTTCTCTTTAGGTGAAAAACTAATCTTGAATTCTAATATTTTTAACTTTTTTAAATGTTGCATCCGTAATGTGTGGTTTTTTTTTTTTTTTACTTTAAAAGAATCAAAGGATAAATAACTCCCAGTCTGCTCAGTCATTGGCTACCCCAGTGGTTTCCGTAGCAACTCCTACTTTACCAGGACAAGGAATGGGAGGATATCCATCAGCCATTTCAACAACATATGGTACCGGTGAGTAGCTTTGCCATGTGCAAATATTACATTAAATATTTTTATTAAAAAGAAAAATGGAAAAAGTTATTGTCTTTACCCTACTAGGAAGTTCTGTCTAGCATCTGTGGTACCCAGAGCACTGTGCCATCACCTGTGAACATCCACATTTTTTTTCCTTAAGTGACTGAAAGTTTTATTTACCCAACCTGAATTCAAAATAGAAGAACAATTTCAAGAAAACTTAGTTGTTATTTTTTGATACAATAAAAAGTGCACTTTCTCAAGCTTGTTTAAAAATTTCTAGATCATTAAATTTGTATATGCTGTTATACCCAGTTGTTGTATAATAAACTGGAATTTCAGGCTACCCTACTTTGAGGCTTTCATACTTATTTTTGGTGAATAATGTACTCCTTTTAAGTGGCAATTGTCCCTAATGTTTTGTCCCCTTCTCCCAGATGAAAAAATGTGATCAAAGTCAAGAATATCTTAGAAATTGTTAAGTGTTTAATTTTACTTACCATTTGATAATTTCCAAATTAAATATTTTCCCTTTTTTTTTTTTAATCTAGAGTACTCTCTGAGTAGTGCGGATCTGTCATCTCTGTCTGGTTTTAACACTGCCAGTGCTCTTCATCTTGGTTCAGTAACTGGCTGGCAACAGCAACACCTACATAACATGCCACCATCCGCCCTCAGTCAGTTGGGGTAAGCAATATCATTTCTTTCATAACACAATTTTAGAATCTGTGTTTAAATGACCAATGTGATTTTTAAATTTATGTTTTCATGTCCCATTAGAGGGTGTAAAGTGTTATTTTGTAGAAATATAAAAGTAATTTTCAGGCTAGTACCTTTCAAAGAGCTTAAATATTATATCCCCTATTCTTTAAGAAGCTGAGATGACATGTTTCAATAATGAGGTACTCTCCTAATATTTTAGGCTATATGTTTCCACTTCTATCGATGAAGGAATTTTTATGTAAGTTTCCACACAATTCATGATGGAACTTTGAAGGCATTTATAATTAGGAGTTCTTTAAGTTTTTCAGATATTTGAGATTCTTTCTTATTGAACATAAACCATATAATTAAAGCTGACGTAAACCAGTTAATATATAGGCTTCATATATTTATAATTTATTCATAGTACAGTTGTGTATTTATAAGTATTACATTTATATAAATACTAAATACATACAATACCAATTACTAAATATGGGTATAAAAATAAATTCTGGTGTTTTCTGGTCAAAGATGTATCTTTCTGCCCCCTTGTGGTAGTTTTGACATATGTCCTTATCTTAGAAGTGACTTGTCATTTATCTATGGACACTTTCAAGCCTTAAAAAGCCCTAAATTCACAATTCACATTACTTATTATAAAACAAAAATTTTTAAAGCTAAAATGTAAATGAATGACAGACTTAAAGTTTAACTAACTATAAAACTGTAATTAATCTTCGAAAGGAAATAGTAGGAAGAAGCATATAAAATATTTGAAGGTAAATTTTGATATTGTGGAAATGTTCTACATGCTAGCTCACTTTTGGTTTTCTACTGAGCCGTTTGGTTATCATTAATTAGTTATATTAGTTAAATAGTTAATTAGTTATATTAGTTAAATAGTTACTTATACACCATATTGCTGAGGAAGTGAAAATGAACCATTGATTAGAATAAGTCACTCATTGATATGACAGCTTCCTTTCTCTTATCCTCCCCACCCCCGCCACTATCTTTCCTGTAGTTTTGACGTTATATAAATTAGCAATCAGATTATGGAGTCTTCACCCATTCATCCTGTGCTTATGTCTCACTAATCACTGTCATTGAAAATCCAGCCTTTCACGTAAATAATAAAATAAATTCACATGATATTGTTGCTCTACTTTCCAGAAAGATTGTTAAAGTTGAAGTTTCATTAAGTAGGATCAGCAACAGAGTTTCTCTTTGTAGGACATTTAAATTTTCTCTTAATACTAACTATTCAAAGTAGGCATTAATTGCAGTAACTTTCTCAGGTAATTATCACTAAGTACATAATATCATTCAGGCAATTTTAAAATGTGTACAGCCCAAGCGCAGCTGCACATGTTTGTAGTCCTTCTCTACATGAGAGCCTGAGAAAGAAGGATCACAAGTTTGAGGCTAGCCTGGGCAATATAATAAGACCCTGTCTCAAAATAAGAAAAATCATAAGAATTGGGGACATAGCTCAATGGTAGAGCTCCTCTGGGTTCAATCCCCAATACCACAAAAATAAATAAATAAATAAAAATGCACAAGTGGCATTGTACTGCCGTGGCTTAACAATAGTCCACTGTAAAAGCTTCTTGTCAGTAATCTGGGTAATTGTTACACAAAACTTATCCATTATAGTACTAGATTTCCCTAGAAATTGTGAATGTCAAAAGCCGTATTATTTTATCTGAATGTGGCTATGTGGCTTTCTTTTTTTTTTTTTTTTAATAAGGACAGTTAGAGAGAGACAGACAGACAGAATCAGTTTTTATTGAATTTTTCACATGGCTTTCATTGCTCTGACAATTAGTTGTGTGCCTGGGTGCTGGGGTTTGAACCCGTGTACTCACACATGTTGGGCAGGCACCGTAACTGTAACCACCAAGCCACCGCTCCAGCCCTGAATGTGGCTTTCTTTTGTTTTCATTAACACCTGCTAATTTGCTTTTTTACCTATGAACAGATATTTATTTGCGTGTTTTAACTATACTACAATTTTAAAGCTCTATTCTATTACACGAAGAATCTAATTCTTTGTTGACCCTAGTAGGAGCTTCTGCAAATGAGAAAGGAAGGACAGCCCCGGACTGGAGAGGAACTGCATTACCACAGCCTAGGACTAAACATTTTGTTCAGTCCACGGTTTCCTTCAACACTGAACCACATTGTGCATAACTTGACCCTGATTTTAGTGTGTAAATTTCAATTGCACTTAATCACTTCCCTTACACCTCACATCAGTAGAATGACCCTCACATTCATTGCATTGCTGGCCTTCCTCTCTCTGTCTCTCACATGCAGACACACTCTCCCATGCTGTATCTTTCACACGCAGACCCATATGGTAGTTTTTTTTGAAGAGGAGTCCTTTCGAAAGGAAGGTCCCATATTCACACAATTAAATGTTAAACTCTTTTATTGTATTTTTATTTTGGGTACTAGGGATTGAACCCAGGGGTGCCCTACCACTGAGCTACATCCACAGCCCTTTGTTTATTTTTATTTTTTTTATTTTAAGACAGGGTCTGCCTGAGTTGTTTAGGGTCTTGCTAAATTGCTGAGGCTGGCCTTGAACTTATGATTTCCTGTCTTAGCCTTCCAAGTCACTGGGATTACAGGTGTGTGCCACCATGCCCATCTAAACTGAGTTTTAGAAAATTGCAAGATGTAATATTTTTATAAAATAAATTACACCAGCTGCCTCAGTTCTTTATAGTATAAATCAATTAAGAGTTGATATGTTTTCCAGGTCAAGGTAGTCTCACAGACTTGTGTTTTGGATCTCATTCTTTTGAGTAAATAGGGTGTCCCAAGGAAAAAAAAATGGAAAAGATTTTAACTCCAAAAGTAGATATTCCCAGCAGCCCAAGACAGCTACAACAATTCTCAAAACTTCAAAAATATAATAGAGCTCTTCATATTTTGTCCATGGAAAAGGGCTCATTTTTGTCCTTCTGCTTCAGTCTTCAAAGATATACTTTTATAAGTGATCTAGTATCTGATTTTATATTACAAAATTAAATAAGCATCTTAAATTTCTTTTATGTTGGACAAGACATGCCTGCAGGGGTGCTTGCCATATTTCAGAAAAATGACTCTCAACTTTTACAGTTTTGTTCTTGACTCCCACCTCAGAAAAGGGCAGCCTATTTCCTGGAAGTGTTTCCACATGCTCACTTTATTGATGTGAGTGTTTAGCACAGACTGAGGGTGATAGCTTTGAATACAGAGGACTGTGCAAAAAGTTAGGTTAAATATAGTCTGGTAGTCTTAATTTCCAGGGGGAAGCAGGACAGTATAAAATTTGAATAAAGCTATCAGTCATATTTGACTTCTGAACAATTTGGGGAAAGGGTAGGTGCTCTCTCAATTCAAAGGCATCTGTACTAGGTGGAGACTTTCACAGAGGACCTATACAGGAACTCGCATGCCTGGCCTCCCCTTCCCCACCCACCTCATCATCACCCACCCACACATATGAAGTCTTTCACAGTTATCCATCTCTGTATTTTGTTCTCAAGAACAAGTAGACCTATGTGTTCACATCTAAATGTAGCATATAGACAGTTAAGTGATCTTAATGCTACCTTTTCTTTTCAAGAAAATACCCCTTTGCTAACAAAGACTAGGCATTCTGTTTGTATCTTTATTACAGCATGACAAAACTGAGTCTAAGATACTCCTCACATTTCATTACCACACAGGCCACAAAACTACTCAGAATGCTCTTGTAAGCTCACAGTGTCAAATGAAATGCCACCAAAAGATAAATAGGCTTTTCTATTTATGGTAAAAGATCATCAGTAATGATTCCATCTTTTACGGAAAAAAGACACAGCTCAACCTAGACACACCTGTTGGTATTGGACGACAAAACAAATAAGTAGAAAAAGAAGCTTCCAAAAACTATCATTATTACCTTAGTATGTCATATATATATATATATATATATATATATATGTTATATTATCTAAATTAATTACTTAATACCTGCCCAACTCATCAAAATTTAACATTTTTCATATTACCTTGCCTGGGAAGACACACTTTAAATGTTAAAGGGCAGACAAAAGTATTTATTGATACACCACCCTATTTTCAGGATCTTAATTGACATTCATTATTAAACAGTTGTGTGAGCCATAGGAAAAGCCCTTAATTAAATTTTAACAAAATCATCTTTCTTACCTAGAGCCAGGAAAATTCTTTCTTCCAGAAACAATAGATGGCATTGGGAGATAAAGAATGAATCATTACATAACTTTAAACCAAGATAAAATAATCCACCAGGACAGATCTTTTTGCAATACAAGTGTTCCTTCCCTGCCCCATCTGAATATCTTCTTGATTCAAAGATTATTTAATTAAAACACTTAGAAAATTAGTGAACTAATATAGTCTGTGAAGTAATAAAGATATATAGTTCCAAGTATAAACAAAGTAGGGTCTTGACCTAAGTGCTAAAACCGCTTTGATTTGAAAAGATCATAAAATCAGAGAAAGGCTTATTAAAGAAGCAAACAATTCTCCTTCATATTATTCTCGACATTAGCTCGTCTATTAATAAGAAAAGGAAAGTAATTCCTTGCCAGTAGGTGGTGCTTTCGTACAAAACATCACTCAAAGATAAACTCATTTCTGACTAATTTTATTTCTCTATATATCTTGAACCTGTATTGTATCTCCCAAAAGCTAGCCCTAAGTCACTCCACTGTTTCTTCTGAAATATATACCCATTCTTTCACTGCTCGTAATGACACTGTGAATGCCATCCAGTTCTCTCCACTGGAAAGCAGCATAATTACATACATTACTAGGTAGGCTTTGTTTAAAAGGGGTGTGTCTGTATGGATAATTCTGTACTGTGACTCTTCCTCGGTAAAAGAGATTACTATACTCTCTTGACAGTATGGTCAAGTAAGCCTGCCTCTGGCCATGGTTGTCAGTGCAATCAGAATTGCAAGAACAATAAGCGCATCTCAGAATTGATGCTGACGATGTGACCACAGTTTATCCTGATCAAAGTCATTGTGATTGCTAATCCACAGTTAAGGTCTTAATGCTTTTCTCTCCAGAATTTGAAGTTTCTAAATTCTCTCATATTTTGCAAGAAGGGCAAATTACACTCTCTGGAATTAAGTTGAGGATTAAGCATCATAAACACAGTAAAATCACATTACATCCTTCTTTGCAACAACCTTTCCTTAAGCAACACCAGACTCATCAGTTAAGGCCAATTATAAATAAAAGGAGTAGTATCCTAAGCATGCCGTCGGAGAGTGACTAACAGTAGTGATGTTGAGGGAATTGTGGAAAGCAGCATTTCCATCTCATGTAACTGTCCAATTATTTATCAGTTTTGGTGAGGTAGAAAATCTGTTTTTAAGCCAGTATTTGAAATTTCTGCAGATAATTCTCAGTCTCCTTCCTCATTCCCCTTCTTTCCCTGCTTTCACACTTGTCCCCTGTTGTGGGTCTCGTGCAGCATTTGATGGGCTCTGCTCACCTGAAACTTGAGCTCTGTTGGCTTTTTTTTGCTGAAGCATTTGTAACTCCATTTACATGTGCATATTAGTTAGAGGGAAATGTTTATGTCAATAATAAGGTTTTCAAAATAATTTTCAAACATGGACACTAGTAAATCAAGGAAGTCTAATTCAAAGATAAACGTGGTCTCTCAAGTCTTAGAAAATTAAAGTTTGCCACTAGTAAAGGGAGAAATTCCGTACACACAGAATGATTTTTCCGCTCATGTCTTAAGCCCTTCTGAAACAGTAACCTGTAAGTTTAGGGAAACTGTCAGAAACTAGAGAGACGACTCAGGAAGCCTGGACCAGCTAAGTACTGTAATTGCACCAGGCAGATCTACAGAGGCCATGCCTAGTGCTTGCTCTGGGCGTGCTCTGGTGTCTGCGGAAGTCTTTGGGCTGATGTGTTGTGTGACTGTGTTCCTGGGGCCTGCAGGCCTCCTGCATCTGTAACTGGGTCTCCTTTCCTCCTACAGAGCTTGCACTAGCACTCATTTATCTCAGAGTCCAAATCTCTCCCTGCCTTCTACTCAAAGCCTCAGCATCAAGTCAGAACCTGTTTCTCCTCCTAGAGACCGCACCACCACCCCCTCGAGATACCCACAACACACGCGCCACGAGGCGGGGAGATCTCCTGTTGACAGCTTGAGCAGCTGCAGCAGTTCCTACGACGGGAGCGACCGAGAGGATCACCGGAACGAATTCCACTCCCCCATTGGACTCACCAGACCTTCGCCGGACGGAAGGGAAAGTCCCTCAGTCAAGCGCATGCGACTCTCTGAAGGATGGGCAACATGATCACGTTATTACTTAATAGTTTTTTTTTTCTTGCAGTGTGTGTGTGTGCTATACCTTAATGGGGAAGGGGGGTCGATATGCATTATATGTGCCGTGTGTGGAAAAAAAAAAAGTCAGGTACTCTGTTTTGTAAAAGTACTTTTAAATTGCCTCAGTGATACAGTATAAAGATAAACAGAAATGCTGAGATAAGCTTAGCACTTGAGTTGTACAACAGAACACTTGTACAAAATAGATTTTAAGGCTAACTTCTTTTCACTGTTGTGCTCCTTTGCAAAATGTATGTTACAATAGATAGTGTCATGTTGCAGGTTCAACGTTATTTACATGTAAATAGACAAAAGGAAACATTTGCCAAAAGCGGCAGATCTTTACTGAAAAAGAGAGCAGCTGTTATGCAACATATAGAAAAATGTATAGAAGTTTGGACGGACCCGGCAGTGGGTGGCCACTGGCAAATATTAGGAACATGTCTGGTCACCTAACATCCCGAGCACGCTCACAAACCTGCAGGCGTTATCATTGGCGTATGGCACTCATGAAAAAGGATCAAAGACCATTAAAAGAGGACCATACCTATTTAAAAAAAAAAAAAAGTGGAGTTTGAGAGCTAACGTATTTAATTAAATAAATAAATAAATCTGGGTCTGCATCTCTTATTAAATAAAAATATAAAAATATGTACATTACATTTTGCTTATTTTCATATAAAAGGTAAGACAGAGTTTGCAAAGCATTTGTGGCTTTTTGTAGTTTACTTAAGCCAAAATGTGTTTTTTTCCCCTTGATAGCTTCGCTGATATTTTAAACAGTCCTGTAAAAAACCAAAAAGGACTTTTTGTATAGAAAGCACTACCCTAAGCCATGAGGAACTCCATGCTTTGCTAACCAAGATAACTGTTTTCTCTTTGTAGAAGTTTTGTTTTTGAAATGTGTATTTCTAATTATATAAAATATTAAGAATCTTTTAAAAAATCTGTGAAATTAACATGCTTGTGTATAGCTTTCTAATATATATAATATTATGGTAATAGCAGAAGTTTTGTTATCTTAATAGCGGGAGGGGGGTATATTTGTGCAATTGCACATTTGAGTAACTATTTTCTTTCTGATTTCTTTTACTCTGCATACATTTTATAAGTTCAAGGTCAGCTGTCAAAAGGATAACCTGTGGGGTTAGAACATACCACATTGCAACACTCTAAATTGTTTTTAATACATTAGCAATCTCTTGGGTCAACTGACATCCATTGTATATACTAATTAGTTTCTTTCATGCTGTTTTTGTTTTTTGCATTTTTACCAAATGCAGGGCCCCTTTCTGATCTCACCATTTCACCATGCATCTTGGAATTCAGTAAGTGCATATCCTAACTTGCCCATATCCTAAACTCTATGGTTGGTTTTTGGCCTAAAATTTGACATGTTTCTTAGAATTATGCCCAGAATAGAGAAGCTGTGTTGGGGCCCACATCCTGCAAATACAGCCCTAGAAACAAGTGATATGGAGTTTACTTGGTGAATGATTATAAATTCCCACAGAAGAAAAATGTGAAAGCCTGGGTGCTAGACAAGAAGGAAGCAGGTAAAGGGATAGTTGCTTTGTCACCCATTTTTAATTATTTTAACTGACCCTTAACAATCTGTCAGCAATATAGGACTGTTGAACAATCCCGGTGTGTCAGGACCCCCAAATGTCACTTCTGCATAAAGCATGTATGTCATCTATTTTTTCTTCAATAAAGAGATTTAATAGCCATTTCAAGAAATCCCAGTAAAGAACCTCTCTATGTCCCTTTTTTTTTTTAATTTTCAAGAAAATATAACTCTTGTCTAATACTCGTCTATAAGGGATTAATTTTCAGACCCTTTAAAAAGTGAGTGCCATAAAAAGTCAATATATATTGTTTAAAAGATATTTCAGTCTAGGAATGATTTCCTTCTCTTGGAATGTGAAGATCTGTCGATTCTCTCCAGTCATATACATTGACATACACAGTAAAGAAGATATAGACAGTAAAATCAGTACTGCTATATAATGTGTAGGACATTTTTTACCCATTTTTTTTCTTTTACTTGCATAGTTGTTATGTGTTTCTCATTATAAAAGGCTGCCGCTGGGTGGCAGAAGCCAAGAGACCTTATTAACGAGGCTATATTTTTCTTAACTGATCTGCAATCCATAATTAGACCACAATGCACCTTTGGTTGTATCCATATAGGATGCTAGCCTGCCTTGTACTAATATTTTATATACTAAAAACAAAAAAAATCAACCATTTCATAAATATCCCACTACTAAAGGTATCCATGGAACCTGAAGGAATAGCATTTATTAGAGGAAAAACAGAAAATCATCCCTAAAAATACACATACTCGCGTGTGCGCCCAGACACACACACACATACAGGGGAAGAATAAGAAACCGTTTTCCTCACCATAGACTCAATCCCATCCTAATGACTTACCCTTAGAACTTGATGTGTACTAAATATGCAAACATATCACAAATGCTCTTTGTCATTTCAGAACACTTCCATTTATCAACATCAGTAGAATCTTACCAGTGGGTGGGAAAGGGTCATTATATGAAAATACAAAGAAATAGCCATATTAATTTTTTACCTGAAATTTGCCTCAGCAACAAAGAAAGTGTGAATTTCTAATGCTGAAGATAAAGTAAGCTAAAGTACCAGCAGAAGCCTTGGCTATTTATAGCAGTTCTGACAATAGTTTTATAAGAACATGAAAAGAACAGAATTGCTCAAAAATGGATGCCAGTCATCTCTTGCTCCCACTTCTGAATTCATATCAAGTGGTGGCAAGATAGCGAAGGGATAATCTGAGAATTTTTTAAAGATGATTTAATGAGAAGAAGCACAATTTTGATTGTGATACGCCACTTTCTGTAAACAATCACTGTCTACCTTTACCCTTATGCCTTTTCTGTAATTTACCATTTATTGTATTTGCAGTTAGTATGTTTTTATCCCAGTAAATCCTTTGTATCCAGGAGTTTAGGGCAGAGCCCTTAGAAAGTATTATTTACATTACCCGTCCTAGAGCAACATGTTAGACAACATTCTTCATTGCAAGGAAGAGATCATAAGTGACATTTTACACAGCTCCAAGTATTGTTATCCTAATCCTATTTTAAGAGACTTTTTGGTAATATTAAGCTTAAAAACTGGTAACGGCAATGCAATATACACAAACTGCACAACCTGTATTGTATGCCTTGGTGTGTGGAGGCTGTTCATTTCAACCTTTTTAAAAACTGTGGTTTTTAGTAAAATGGCTTATTTTTCCCAGAGGTGGAATTTAACATTTTGTAATGATGAATATGAAAATACCTGTCATCCTTAGATCATTTAAAGGTTAACTAAAATGAGAATTAAAAAAAAAAACCCAATACACTTTTTAAAAGAATGCCTGCCCTCTCACTTTTATGTATTTGTTTTCTTGCATACCTAGCTTTTAATGTAGAGATAGCATTTTTGCCCCTTTATCCCTTTTGTTTGTTTCTCCAGAGAGTAAATGCTTTGTATTTCTTTCTTTAAAAAAAATTTTTTTAAAGAAGCCACTTGAACCCTTAATAAAGGCTATTGCCTAAGCATGGCATACTTCATCTGTTCTCATTTGTGCCATCTGCTGTGATGTCGTCACTTGTATGGCGTTAATTTCCTGCCACTACAGATCTTTTGAAGATTGCTGGAATTCTGGGGTCTGTTAGAGTGCTTCAGACTACAGATGCAATTACAGGATTTTCTTAATATGTTTTAACCAAAGATGTGGAGCAATCCAAGCCACATATCTTCTCCATTAAATTTGTCCATTTTGGTTATTTTCATAATCGGGTATTGCATTTCGCCTTCCCTGTTCATACCTCAGATTGATTCATACCTCAGTTTTATTCAGAGAGGTCAGCTAAGTGACAGATTCTGTTGTGGTTTGCAAGCAGCATCGGTGTACTCTTAGAGCAAATAGACCTGGGTCACTGTAGGCATAGGACTTGGATTGCTTCAGATGGTTTGCTGTATCATTTTTCTTCTTTTTTCTTTTTCTGGGGACTTGTTTCCATTAAATGACAGTAATTAAAATAGCTTGTAAATGAGGGCATACAAGCATTTGCAACAAATATTCAAATAGAGGCTCACAGCGGCATAAGCTGGACTTTGTCGCCACTAGATGACAAGATGTTATAACTAAGTTAAACCACATCTGTGTATCTCAAGGGACTTAATTCAGCTGTCTGTAGTGAATTAAAGTGGGAAATTTTCAAAAGTTTCTCCTGCTGGAAATAAGGTATAATTTGTATTTTGCAGACAATTCAGTAAAGTTACTGGCTTTCTTAGTGATGCAGTGTCTGTGGTGCGTTTTTTTAATTAATGTTTTGCTGTTTAAATTTATTCCACTTTATCACGTTTTTTTTAAAAAGCAGCATATCCCCCAAGCATAAATGAGCTTTCTCAGTTTTCAACTCGAAATTTACAAAAAGATGGATATGTGTGTCTGTGTGGGAGGGATGTGAACTGGATTACAGCTCTTAGGGTAATGTGGTATTCAGCCCATGTAGGCAGCTTAGGTTCTTATTGAGTGGTTCCCTCTCTTTTTCCAAGCTGTTCCATGAGAATCCCTCAGAACCTGCTAAAATGCACAGAATTTCCCAAAGGTCATTAGGAAAAATGTTACGATGAGATAAATAACTAAAATACACAAAAAGTATTCCCAGAAGCATTTCTTTTTACATCAGAATATATTTTTAACCAAAAAAAGGCTGGAGGGATTGAAAACACAGGCTTATATCTAAATATTTGTGTGAATTCATAACATGTTTAAAAACTATAAAATATACCCATTACCAAAATTCAGTTACCATTTCTAAAGGGAATGTTCTTTTAAAAGATCAGTATAAAGATGAATTTAGAAACTGAAAAGGAAAGCAAGAAGGCACTGTGAGCCAACTGGAGAACTTGGACTTTTGCATTAGCAATGATTACTGCTCTGAAAAAAAAAGGAATGACACTCAAGGAAATGTTACATATGGTTTCAAAATAACAGTGGTTTTAGCTGTGTTCTCTATACATTTTTGGCAAACATTTATTAAACAGTAATTACATGTAATTCATGGTGGACTTCAGGATGAATGAAGATGTAGTCCCTGCTTTTAGGAAACTAATAGGAGACAAAAAGTGTTCTAGAGAATCCATAAAGTACAATGAGAGAAGAAACACCTTGCTGGCCTTTGGTGTAAGGAAGAGCAAAGGCCCAGAGCATGACACTTCCTCTTCCACTCAGCCAAGGCAGCCTTTCATGCATTTTTGAAGGGTGGGCAAGATTAAGAAAGGCCCACCAGGATGACTGTGGGCCTATGACCTCTGCAGTCACAATGGGCCTGCCCTGTGTTGAATTTGGTGTTCTGCTCTCACCATCTTGAGATTCTTCTGGTCCCTCCACCCCAGCACTGGAGATTGAACCCAGAGCTTCACACATGCCAGGCAAGGTACCCTACCACTGAGATACATCCCCAACCCTCCATCTTGAAATTCTTTTTAATTTTATCTGTGAGCTTGTGCTCTGTACTTGAATTCCAATGTGATAATGGAGCACATGCATCATCAGAGGAGATAAATAAGAGAAAAGATGAAAGCTTTGTATTTTGATACCTTTAACCCAAGGTACCTTTTCCTACTTTTCCAACAAGGGCCATGACATTTTTATTTTGTACTGGGCTCTGCAATTACACTTCCAGCCCTGGACTTTATGCAAAGAAGTAATAGTAAATACAAAGGCACAGAGATGAGGAAGTGAGAGACAAATGTGCAGGGATTGGGGCCCATGTCAGCCATTTCAAGGGGAGCAGTGAGAGACAAGACTGGAAAAGCTGTTTGGGGGTCTGATTATATAATTACAAATTAAGACATCTGGGGTTTAAGAAATCTGTTGAAATACTTAGTGATCACTCTTAGCAGGATAGAATTGTCAAAATTTATCAAATGATTGAGGTAATGATAGATGTGATGATAGACAAGAAATTGTTAAAGTTTATACTTATAAGCTTAAAATTATTAGGATCCTAGTAACATCCAAAATGTAAATAGCAAGATCACTTTTTCACGAGGAAGGCTACCAATTCAATTTTCAGCATGTTGAGTTTGACTTGTATCCATGAGAACGTTGTAAATATGGAAATAAACTCAGGTTATCAGTTAATACTGGAGATAAAGGAGAGGTGTTACTAACTGGAGCTGTTATTGAAAACCAGTCCTGTGAGTAAGTGTGGAGGTGGGGAGTGGGGCAAGAAGTATCTTAGAAGAGGCAAAGTCTACAGAGGAGAAATAAACAGTGAGGAACTCCAGAATGAGCTGTAACAAAAAGGAACAGCCAAGTGCTACCAAGGCAGAAGAGGTTTCAAGGAAAAGAAGGAAACGTTCAGCAGCGTCAAGGGCTTTGTTGGGGGTCACAGAGGAGGAAGATGGAGGAGAGGATTTGGCTGACTCTTGAGTAGTAGCTGAGAGAGCCATTTCAATAAAGTGGCATGGAAGGCAGGAGACAATAGAGGTTGTCTAGCAGATGTCAAATTCCAGGCAGTTCCTACGGACTCTTTCACAAGCTTTGGTAAGTAAAATAAGAGAGCTGATGTGAGAAGCTAGCAAGGTCAAGGATCAAAAGAGGGTTTTTGAAAACAACAGGTGCTACTTACGCATAAATATCCACAGGGAGATCTAAGGGAGCAGAACACAGACCTGGACCTTCCCAACCAATGGCTAGAGGATTGCATCTTGTGCTCCCCTGGCCTAAATTGGACCTGTTTTTTTGTTTGTTTGTTTGTTTTGTTTTTCAATGATTTGGGGTATCTGAATTAAAGAGAGTAATTGAAATTGTCAAAAGAAAGCTGTCCAGGACAGAGCATCTGAGTTTTAATTTATGTTGTGTCATTTACTATGGCATCTTTCCCACCTGCAACCCTTACAGACTGAATTCTAAGCAAGAGAAAAGCCAAATTCAATTCCTCACTGTGCATTTCCCCTCGATTTTAACTTCCCTGTTCTCTGAAATAAGTATCTCTATCACTGAAAATGAGGTTACTTCTTTAAGCGTTCCTCTACCAGGCACAGCACCTCTCCCAGGGAACTTTCCTAACCTGAAAGAGTTAAGAAAATATGTAGGGCAACATCCATAGTTCATGACCCTATGATAATCTCTGGTTCCATTGGCAGCCTTGGTTGCCAGATCATCAGTTCGTTCACATCCCAGCCTGGATTGCCTCCAGCATGAGGAAGAACCTCCAAGCCTCATGTCCCCACTCCTCCTCTCAGCAAAATAACTAGAGCCAGGCTGAACAGGAGGGAATGTGTACTACTAGTGGCGTAATTCCATGCTGGATAGGTCGGAGAGCACTTGCTCAGATACGTCAAAGACAACCATGCATGGTTCCTTTCAGTTCCCTTGACCTATCCTCCTCTCCACAAAAGACAACTAGCCCCTGGGAACTTGCAATGGTAGGGGGCAGCCTGAGAAAGCAGGCGGAAGCTAGCGTGTGAGTGAGGGCAAGTCACCAACATATACTGAGTTTAACCCACATTATCATATTTAGCCTGCTTGATGACACTGTGACAAAGCTGCAGTATTTCCAAGGTCCTGATTGAGAATCAGGCCAACTTTATCCCTCACAAGCAAGGTAATATTTGTCAACTTATTTACTTTCATTAAGCACAGACTTTCTGTGACACCTGTGCTTGTCACTAACTCACGGAGTTGCTGTGGGGCTCAATTAAGATTTTTATGGGTGCTAATCACTAAAAAGATCAGGATTCCTACATACTTCCATAAGTTACTCAACTCCACTCCATAACACAATGGTAAAAGAAATCTGATTTTTCTACTAGACTGCGCGTTTTTATTTCCTTAGTAATATCATATTCTCTCCCAAAACACCATTTGGTATGCCCCTGCTTTGTTGATGTTCAAAGCACATACTCTACTCATGGAGAAAGTCATGCTGTGTGGGTGTGTGGGTGTCCATCCCAAACACAAGACTTTTCAAGAAGCAATAGTTACACAAAGAGAAATACCTCCTTCATGCATTTATTCCATAAGTATTCCATATGAAATGGTGTTTTGCCCTTTACAAATAAGAGTTCTGCTTGAAAATGCAAATCTGTTTTTATGCAAAAGATTATATGTGTAGTACTTTTTAAGAATAGAGAAGGCACCCATCTAAAATGGCGTGCCTACTAAGTAAGTTGTGGTACATCTACACAGTGGAATGCTGTGCAACCGATTAAAACAAAGCAAAGCTTCTATGTACTAATGGGGAAAACTTCCATAACACATTTTAGATTTTAAAAAGCAGTAATGGAGTAGTATATAAAATATACAATATATATACGTGTGTGTGTGTGTGTGTGTGTGTGTGTATAGTGCATATACATGGAAAGGGAAAAATAAAAAATGTTCTTATATTTGCATAAAGAAACACTGGAAGGATATACAAAGAAGCCAATACAGTAGTTACCAAAGTGGGGCAGGAGTGGGAGTTGGGAAAGGGGTGAATGAAAGACTTGACAACATGTATTTATAATATTGTAATGATTTTTGGTTTAGAAAAAACTTTCCCAAAATCACAAATGGCACCCACCAAATAAATTTATAGAAAGTTCTCCTGGAACTGAAGAGAACTTTGGAAGCTGCCAGTGTGTCCAGCAGACTTGGGGCTGATAGGCTTCCCTCCAGGTATAGAAGGCCCCAGCTGTTATCACCAGGGAACAAGACCCCAGTCTTAAGATTAGGAGTTTGCTTCTCGATTGAATACACCAACTGGTTAAATAACTATAAAGCAGTTTCCCATAATTAAATCACAAAATTTTTTAGTAATTGTTGGGTTTTCTTTGCTGTTTTCTGAGCCACTTATCTGCATTTTTAAAACCTAGATTCAAAATTCAACCCATAAAGCTTAATTTACTCTGCCTACTCAAGATTATATTTATCCTATTAAGACATCTAATTATCAAGACTATAAAATCTAAGCATCCTTGCTGGATTTCTGTTGAACTTACAACTACCACATGTGGCCAATCCAGTTGTAGTATGAGAACACAAAAGACATGTCCTCCTTATAACCTGTGTGTCCGAAACACTCAGCCAAAACAGCATGGAGATGGTATAACTTCTGGTACTTCCTAATTCATCTGCTAGATTTTCAAATATGATTTAGAAGGTGCTAAACAGACTAATTCATACTTCCCCACCTTCCCGTCCTCCACATTTGCTATCCTTGCTATGCACTTGACGTGTACAACAGTCCTACTTTTGAAGGCTCAGCAGTATTGCATTTGCCTGGCATGCGCGAGGACTCAGGTTCAAACCCCAGCACCACATACACAACTAAGTGTCAGAGCAACGAAAACCAGATGAAAAACTAAATAAAGTTGATTCTCTCTTCCTCTCTCTCTCTCTCTCTCTTTCCTTCTCTCTCTCTTTAAAAAAATTAAAGAAAATTTTTTACTAAATCAAAAAACATATTCTGCTTCAGAGTTCTACAATCAATAAATGGATAATACATTCTACTACATTGACCCTGAAACCCCTAGTCTGTGATGCTATTTGTCCTTCAAATTTAATGATTAAGAAAGAACTCAGAAAAATGGTTTACATCTAAACAGTGTGTCCTCTACATGATCCACTTTGAAAGTACTGGCATGTACCTCACCTTGATAAAGCTCAGTTTCCTACCTCTGTTTAAGAAAATCTGAGAATAGAAGAGAAAGTTACTGTGCTTTATAGAACGAAGAATGGGAGACATGTTGCATCGATCCGTTTTTAAGTTTTAGAAAATTAGAAATATATGTGCATATGGTGAAATTTATAATGAGAAAATTATATATAACCAGATATATCAGAATATAACCAATTTTGGTGCTATTGTGATAATAATTATTAAAAATCAATCATTAAAGTTTATTCAAATCTATATTTGAAAGAAGCCGGACATGAAAGAGAAGAACATAGTATATCATTACATTTATATGCAGTTTAAGAACACACAAAACTAACCTACACTGATTGGCATCAGAACAGAGGTTGCCTTTCAGGTGAGGACTGAGTGGAAGGGGTACAAAGGGAATTTCTCATCACCTAATTGCAAGTTTAAGATCTGTACATTTTGCTCTATAAATTTTATCTCAAAAAATATTTACATGAAGAGAAATCTCAATTTCAGAATATTATATAAGAAATAGGAAGGATTAGCTCTTCAGCTTGCCTCCTGTTGAAAGTAGGGCCTGCTCCAAGAGATAATTATCATACCTGTAAATCAGGAGAAGCTACTCAAAAAGTGCTAGTTCTCTTAAGTACTTTGAATATACTCCCCTACAGTGTTTGTTATGTTATTATTATTTTATCATAGGTAAAGGGAGATAAACTTCAATTCATTCCTGGTCAAATTATCACAAATGCTAAAGTAGTAGGGGTAAATTAATATGATTACATGAGACCCATCATGTAATGTGACAACACTCATCAAATAAATTGACTATGTCAAGGATGATGGTATTAGTTATTCAAAGATATTAAATGGTTTGACTATTTTGCTATTGAGGTCTTATACCATATTTTTAAACTCCTACCCAACATAATGTTGAACTTCACAAGATAAGAGACTAAGAAAGCCATGGTGTTTATCTTTTGTCTTGAGATTATCAACGTTATTTCATTTACTCCCTCTCAAGGAGAACTATTTGGAGCTTCAATGTGTAATACCAAAAGTGATGGTCAAAGCAACCAGTCGCACGAAATGGCTTTTCTGTAAAATTGATCATCCATCTACCTATCCTTGAGGGTTAAATAAAGGACAACACAAATGTAAAAAAAAGGCTCAGGTGCATTTTGAGGTGCACTTAGTGAAATTAAGTGCAAGACCTATCTGCTTAAGTACTCTGAAGCTACCAGAGGAATCCATGAGTGCATGAATTTCAGAAGAAAATATACATGATCAATAGAAAAAAATACTTAAATGGGAAGGGAAGTAGACATTTCAATCTTCTCTCAATCATTAAGAAAGAGAACTCAAATATTAAAAAAATATTTTTCATAGTATATTAGGGACTATTTTACGCACTTAACTAAATATATGCATATAATGTTAGCTAAACTACAGCATTTACACACAACATACATACGCATGCATGCAATTTACATACAGTTCATGAACATGATTAAAAGTGATACAAAAAACCATATAAAAAAAGCCCTTGATATCTATTTCGGAATAAACTCTATGAGACCACACGCTTTTCCACCTTGGGTTTTGCTCATTCTCACTTGTCTACCATCATTACAAGGCTGTGCACACCCAAGCAGGCAAAGTGTATGAAGGCAAACAAAAAGAGCATAAGAAAACTGTATTCTGCAAAGTGGATAGTTGGATCTAAATTATAAAGTTCCTTGATTGCTGCTGCATTTTCCATGAGTAACATCAAAGAGTGACTCTTGTGTTGCTCCCAGTGTCTCTTCATGCTGAAAAAGAGGATGCAGAGGTGCATATGTGTAGAAAAGATGAGCAAGCAAAAGAAAGGACATATGAGCATTCCAGAAGTTGGGGACCATCCTTTAGAATGAATAAATCTAACCTGATGAAAAAAATGAGAAAGGAAAAATTGAGCAAGCAAGGGTCTCACAGAGATATCAACATCCATTTTATTATAATCTATCATATGGATTAGTGTAGTCTCTAGTCTTGGTCTTAATACTTTTATAATGTAATATGTCTTAAGTCCTTAGTAATATCACATAATTTATTATGTGTTAAGAAATGTCTTAAATCTTCACAGTGGCATTTGCATGTTGTGGACATTGGTAAAGCAGCAGCCTGATGTGATCAAAAGATTATAAACAAATCTGTGTTTGAAAGTTCCCTTGGCCAACTTACAAGTTATGCAAAAAATTGTATAACTTCTCTGGTCAGTTTCCTCCTCCATAAATATGCAGTAAATAGTTTTTACATATATTTATGTGTGAATCAATCAGGCAGTCAGTATTTACTTGACTATTTTAGTTTACTATTTGGCAGTACACATTTTTTTGTAGTGCTGGGCTTGAACCCAGGGTCTCACATCTGCTTAGCAAGTGCTCTACCGCTGGTCCACATCTCCAGCCCTGAAATCATACATTCATAGCATGGCGGTGAGTGAAAAATATACATCCACTTGAACTAAGAGTTCCAGGAGTAACTGAACATGGTAAATTATTATTTTCCTTACCTAGATCCAATCACTATAGGTAGTGAACTAAATATTAAAACATACCAAAATCCAAATTAATTACACTTTTTTTAATTTTTAATTTTTTTTAAGAGAGAGGGACAGTGAGAGAAATATAGAATAAATTTTATTTAGCTTTTCATGTGGCTTTTGTTGCTCTGAGACTTTGTTGTATACGTGGTGCTGGGGTTTGAACTCACATATTCACGCATGCCAGGCAAGCGCCATAACCACTAAGCAACTCCTCCAGCTCCAATTTTTTTTAAAGATTAGCTTAAGGTGTTTTCAGAGATATTAGAAAATGAAACTGATATAAAGAGGTATTGTCAAGAAAGAGTACTCCAAAAGTCTCTCATCCTACTGTTTTGGTTAGGACTATAAAACAAGACTCATCTTTACCCAGACTATTTCTCAGGTTTGAGTTTGTAGAAAGCAATCTTGAAAGATAAAGTAGTATCTCCCTCTAAAATAAAGACGGGACTTGTTTCCTGCTTGTTATATATGTGGTGGATTCCCCGAGCTCAGTGTTCCTCAGCAACAACAAAAACCCACAGTATGCATGCCACATCTGGGCCTATATCACTCCCTCCTGCCTCCCACAGGGCTGTGGATAAAGGGAACCAGCCCAGATATGCTGAATATCATGGTGTTTGCTTTGCCATGTGTCTCTTGTCTCTGACTCAGGAGACAATAAAAAACTAAATTTTTAGCTTGTAAGTTTGGCAAGGGGGATGAAATGGTGACATAAACATAGTTTTTTGTTTGTTTTTTTTTAAAGGAAGGATGCTGGGAATGGTGGCACATGCCTTGTCATCCCAGCAACTTAGGAGGCTGAGGTAGGAGGACTGCAAGTTCAAGGTCAGCTTCAGCAACTTGGGCCCTAACCAACTTAGTGAGACCCTGATTCAAAATTAAAAAATAGAAAGGGCTGAGCGATGTGGCCTAATGGTTAAGCACCCCTGGGTTCAATACCTGGTGAAAGGAAGGAAGGAAGGAAGGAAGGGAGGGAGGAAGGAAGAAAAGGAGTTCCAGTTTCCATTCAATGATATAAAAATATTCTCTGGAATCTAGTAATCAAAGCTTTCACCCAAGTGATAGTTGCGGAGAGGGTGGGCAATGGGTCCCCTTTGTTGTACCTGAAAACAGGGCTAAAAAATAAGAGATATAATTGAAACAAGCTACAAGCACAGAGCCCTAGTTGCTGCTTACTCTCTTACAACTGGGCAGAGAAAGCCAGTTTCTCTGGTAAAGACCCATCACCACAATGAGCTGTATTGAAAGCCATTACCCTTGCCTCACACAGTACTTCTCAATACCAGTCTTGTTATATTTTTACCGAAGTTTGGTCTCTAAGTCAATGGCCTGGGCACATGGTATAGTACTTGGAAGAGTATAGGCTAACAATAAAGATAGCCTTGTTTAGTGACAGTAAACTGAAATGAATTTGTGAATATTGATAGGATATTCAAGGTCACTCATGTAGACAGCTTTTTAAAGATACGTTTTCTAATGAGACTGACTGGTATTAAGCTAATGATCAGCCCATATTCTCCACATACCCGGTATAGCACATGGCAACATGTTCATCAGCATGAGCTAAGCACAAGTTGAAGAACAATGTTTCTGCTTCGATTTCCACTACTTCATGCCAAACTTGTGGCTGCTACTAGAATTGGGCTCATTTGTATTTCAACAAATCACACTAGAACAGGCACTGCCTCTGCCTATTCATGAAAATTTGACTATATTACACTTTTGATCCACTCTTGAGACTATCATCAATGTCTTACAATTGCTGATACATACATCAGGTATGATGTTCAGGGCTAACCATCTACTCTGATCACACCATAGTGGTCACTGAAATCCAATTATGTCTTGTTCTTAGCTTTCTAGATAACTGCCCTCTGAATGTATACCTCTGAATGTCACCCAACAACTGACCAAACATCAAAGCATTTGATGGCTATTCCATATACCTAACTGATCACAGTCATTGGTATTACAGAGGTCTGGAATAGCCTTTTCAAAAAAATCAATTCCAAATGATTTCTAGTTGCTGAATGCAGCCATTCATGAAAAGGTTTTGTCCCTATGGGACAAACAGGAGATTATAGATACCAATGTGAAACTTTGGAATTCTACCCTGACCATTACTGGGTATGATGCTCCTTTCTTTCCCGTAACAACAACTATAGGCTGGCCTAACTAGTCCATGCTTCAGGTGGCAAACTAGCCTAAACTCTTCCATCTGTTTTATTCACTGCTATATCTCAAGCTGCTAGAATGGTACCTGGAATAGAATCAACTCTTAAGCAAATATTGTTTGAATCAGTAAATGAATAATATAAGTAAAATAAAATATCCTATAACTTTTGAGTTCTTTAAATTGGTTAAAATGTTATAGCATAGTGCTGCTATATCTAGATCTCTTCTACTCACATTAATTCCTAATATTATTCATTGTAAAGATAAACTCGTTTTTCATTTCCTTTATTGATGGTTAGTTTTCATGAATCAACATGGAACAAAACACAGTTTTTCTTCTTTTCTTTCTTTGTTTAAAGTACTGGTACTGGGAATTGAGTCGAGAGGCACTTCTACCACTGACCAACATCTCCAGATTTTTTTCCATTTTTTTATGTTTTTGAGACAGGGTCTCACTAAGTTGCTACGACTGGCAAGCTGTGATTACAGGTGTGCTCCACTTCACCACACATTTTTTTTCTTTTTTAAAGGGAGAAGGACAGTGAGAGAGAGAGAGAGAGAGAGACAGAGAGACAGAGAGAATCAAATTTTATTTAGTTTTTCATATGGCTAATACTTAGTTGTGTACGTGGGTGCTGGGGTTTGACCTGTGTACTCGTGCATGCCAGGCAAGCACAGTAACCGCTGGGCCACAGCTCCAGCCCCTACACCATACATTTAAAACACAATCTTTATAGAAAAAAAAAGGTTTCTGGATCCATAAATAAACCTATAGTAAAAGATTTTCAAAATACATAGGAGAAATATACACTAATTTTTAGAGGGTAGTTCCTTTTAGAAAAACAAGATCAGAGAAGGGATAAGAATGTGCAGAGACAGCTAATTTCTAACATTTCTTTAAATAAAAGAGGGCTGGAAGTATAATTCGAGTAGTAGAGTGTTTGCCTAGCATGTGAGAGGCCCTGAGTTCAATCCCCCAGCACCGCTCAAAAAGAGAGAGAGAGGGGAGAAGGAGAGATGGAGACAGAGGGAGAAAGAAATGAAGCAAACAATATGATTTTTCAAACAAGGATAATGATTATAGGTATTTTTGTTACTTTCTTTGCATTTTCCTGAACATTTGAAATATTTTATATTCAAATATAGAATATAAATTTTAAACTATGGTAATGTATTCTGCCTTTGAACAAGCTTGTTGACTGCTATTGAAAACATAAAAAATTAAGTTCACCCTAAGATTAGCAAACTAGCATAAAATTTTCATTTGTGCTCAAAACCAATAATTTTAATACCTTTATGCTTATTTTTTTTAAAGAAAGAAGGACAGAGAGAGAGAGAGAGAGAGAGAGAGAATCAATTTTTATTGAGTTTTTCACATGGCTTTCGTTGCTCTGACAGTTGTGTACGTGGGTGCTGGGCTTTGAACCCATGTACATGCGCATGCCTGGCAAGCGCCATAACCACCGAGCCACCGCTCCAGCCCCCATAATGCTTATTTTTATATAGACTGAAATTAAATGAGGTTAATTTGAATTTTCAAAGGATAAATGCCATCCAAATTTTGCTATTTTATTTGTAGTCCTGTAAGCATATGGATATATTTGGTTAATAAAAAAATTTCATCCTTTGAGCAGCTAGTAAGATCCCATTCCAGTTAATTCATGCAATATTTCCCAATAAACATATATATACAATAGATACTTAAGTGTAATATACTTAAGAGTTCTCCATACCTCTGTCTTGTGAGAGATATTTCCTCCACCTATAATAAATGAGTAATTCAACAAAAACATGTTCTGCCTTACTAGCACTTAACATACAACATAAATTATTTAAATATCAGAGTTGTATCCTACTTACCAATTCAATGTCCTGTATGTTGCATCTGATTTTATCTAGTCCCCTCAGGGACTTGTCTGAGAGAATTTCAGCTAATCTAATAATGTAGGTTTGTTATATCTACAAGAACTCAGATCTATAAACAGAGAGAAGATGGAATTCTTTTAGTTGGCTAAAAAAGGTTCATTAAAACAAGTTAAAATCTTCAACTATCTTCAGTTAAAGGATCGGGTCCTATGTAGCTATTTTGATTTTGCACTGTTACTATACATAAATGTGAAGATTAAATAAGAATAGGAAGAAGAAACAAAAATAAATCCTCATATGTTCATTTGCATTTTTACCTAAGGAACAGTGTTCTCCAATGGTGTATTTTAAGTATTTTGAAATAGTGACCTGATCAATGTTTTATTCTTCAGTTATAAATATGCATATATTCAGGAAATTGGAACAACATAATGAAAAAAATTGAAGTAACTTACCAAGTTCTCAGGTAACTGAGTATGTAAATAATACCATTGGATTTTGACCATGTGTTTTGCTTTATTGAGGGAGATATTTGCCTGAGGAATAAAAAAAATTGTCTTTTCAGTCATTTGTGACTAAAGGGCATGACTGAGAGATGGCTGTGATTCTGTCTGTTTTTCCCTGTACTAAGCAAATAGTTTTTAAATCCTGAAAGCAGAACAGCCATATTTTAGTGCTTGGAAAAATAATTCTTTTTAAAGAATAGTGCCACTGTGAAGGCATTTTGAAACTATAATGTCAGGAAGCGTTAGAAATACCATCTGTTGCTGTAGCAAAGAGTCAAGACAACCACTCCCCTCTGGACAGGTCCAGCCAAACACCTCAACTGGTTTACTCCCATCTTCTGCCAAGTGAACCAAGAGATCAGTATGATCAGTATGAGGGCAACAGTAGCAACACAAGGGTCATCATAACTAATATTATCAAGGTGGAATTCTAGCTAAAGGTAAAGTACATGTTACAAAGTTATGTAAGAAAGAAAACAACTGCAAAAATCAAGGTTTTTTAGTAAATAAACTGCTATAGATTATGTTCTTTACTTCAATAAAATATATAATATTTTCCAAGAATCAAAGATATCAGATCACGGAAAACATACCTACATTAATGTCTGCATTGTTATTGTTGCTATTTCTTGCATATAGATTTTATATTTAGATATCTCTTCTAATTTATTCATTCTTTTTCTTTTTTTTTTTTTTTTTTTTTTTTTGCAATCCAGCATGCTAGAATTGAAATTTAAAGTATGATGATGATAAGTTAAGGCTCCATGAAACACTCTCTTCCTAAAATGACATGATTTTTGTTGTGTTTTCCAGGGAAAAATGAATTTGCCTCATGCAGATAGACAGGATATTTTAACACAGCTTACGATCTGAACCCCTTTGGGCACACCTCTTGCATGTTTCTTTCCCTCAGCACAGAGTGAAACCAGGAGCTCCTTTTCCTCTTTCAAAATATCTAGGGTAGGAGGGGCAAGTGGACAACCCTCTCCATTGACATAACATGGAGTCCCTTGCCTTTGGATTTCTGGATTCTCCGTAGCAATGTGCAAAGTTAACCTGTGTTTCTCTCCGCCTGTGTGTCTGCAGTCTATGGGTGTACATACATGTATGTGCCTGTAGTGTATCATGATGCACATAATCGTTTGGGTAGATCTTGAAATTTAAACCCTTACTGTGAAGTCTTGGTAAAGACTAATCTTAAAGCTAGTTCTTGTCCTTGTTAAGAAAATTATGGGGGCTGGAGTGGTGGCTTGGTGGTTACAGTGCTTGCTTGGCATGCACAAGTACACGGGTTCAAACCCCAGCACCCACGTACACAACTAAGTGTCGAAGCAACGAAAGCCATGTGAAAAACTCAATAAAAATTGATTCTCTCTGTCTCTATATCTCTCTCACTATCTTTCTCTCTTTAAAAGAAAAAGAAAAAAGAAAATAATGTTTTGAGGATGGAGCGGTGGCTCAGCAGTTACTGCGCTTGCTTG